>VVHJ01005079.1:42114-53670 GCA_015107715.1 Tylochromis polylepis
AAAAAAAAAAAAAAATAACGAAACCTACAAGTTTGCTGGCAAAACGTAACGACCGATAAACGTTGCATAACAACAAAAACATCATCAACAACAAAAAGTGTTAGTGTAAAATAATTAACTCTGAAAGTATGGACACGTTTGCAGAAAATTTTGTCGACTATACTTCACAAAACATTTTAAATTAAATTTTTTTTTTTAAAAAAATCTATATTTTTCATCTACTTTAATGCACTAAAAATCCATCCGTTCTGCACAGCGGCCATAGCAATTAACTCCATTAATAACTACTTAAGTGCTCTGAATCTGAACCCTAAACTAGTCAAAAAAAATGTCCCAAACCCTCTTAAAAGTCTGCCAGCAGTGGTCTGAACGGCTGGTTAAACACATGCATGAGACCATTGTCCTCACCGTCAAGTGCTTCAGCTTGAAAAGCAGACCTCGGCCACCTTATTCTTCTCTCTATTCAAACTGCCAACATCTGCACCTTGGCGCACAAAACCCACCGACCCCATACGTCACCAGTGAGGTTTGCATTCATTGGTCCGAGTCCACCAATCACAGCGAGCATTTGCAAGCGCGCGCCAGGAAAAGGAAGAGGTGAAAAAAAGTAACAGACACAAAGCTGGCTGTGCTGTGTAACTGTCAGTTAAATTATTTATATAAACGGAATATGTCGTGATAAATGTGCAGCAAAGTAAATAAGAGTCTAAACAGAGCTAGCGGGTACGTATAAGTTCAAAGGGTACAGCCAAATAGGTGTCTGGTGTTAGTTCCCGTGGTGTGGGTCTCACGGTACAATACAACAATGATAACAAATTCTTTTATTGGCATACTTGTATTGAGGTTATTTTCTTTTTTGTGTGTGTTAAAGAATTTCACTGATAGAAAGCAGTGCTGTGCAATACTACAGATCTTTACCAAGTAAATACCAGAGGTGTGGACTCGAGTCATTAATTTTATGACTTTAGACTTGACTTGAAAAATTGTTCTAAGACTTGTGACTTGACTTGGACTTGAACCTGCTTACTTGAAAAGACTTGATATTTTACCCCAAATCTAACATTTAACACACAGTATATTAAAAAAAAAGTGAGCACCATTAATTCAGTTCATTCGTTCCTTCTTACCACACTTCGTATGTGTGTGTGCGTGAGCTACAGCACAGCCAGTCAAGTTAACCAGATTTTAAAAAACAAAACAAAACAAAAAAAACCCCTGCTCAAGCCAAAAATTTTTCATTGAATGTTTATTCTGTGAATTTATAGTTTAGAGAAAGACTATTCTTGCAGCTAAGTTTAATTGAGCTGTATATTATAGAGGTGCAATTTCAAAATTTGTGTATATTTTGTAAGTTCACTTGTTTCATCAGGTGTTGAGATAAACGCAGATTTAAAAAAGAACACATGATCTATTATTTACATTTAACATATAATTGCAACTTTTTTTCTTTTTTTAAAGACTCGAAAAGACTTGAAATTCAAAGTTTTGGACTTGGGACTTGACTTGAGAGTTGTCCGTCTTGACTTGAGACTTGACTCTGACTTGAGGAGAAAGACTTGAGACTTACTTGAGACTTGCAAAACAATGACTTGGTCCCACCTCTGGTAAATACAGGGCCAGTAGGGCCGATACCACTACTGATACTTTTAACTTATAAATGCAGCTTATGTTATGGGAGACCAGTGTGTTATGTCAAGATATTTTAATGACCAATAAATCACTGTGATTTTTTAAAAGTAAGTTAACAAAAAAGCTTTAGCTTTTCTCGTATTTTCAAACTGGGTTTTTACCCCACAGCTGTAAAAGGGGTATTGATTGATGGGGTATTGCTGGGATATTGCTGGGTTATTGGGTGGGTGGGTGGGGGGGGGGACACCCAAGTTTTGAAAGCAATAACTCGAGAACAAGGCGATGTAGGATTTTCAAACTGATAACATAGGTGAATCTACTAAAGATCTCAGACAAGTTAGAATCTCAAAGGTCAGTGACCTCAAGGTCAGAGGTCATGTTATCTAAAAATCTTGTGAATGCGATAACTCAAGAAGGAAGTTACCTAAGATTTATATCATAGGTGCATCTACTTCAAATCTCAGACGAGTTTGAATCTCAAGGTCGAGAACAGAGGTCAACTTTTCTGAAAATCACCTAGGATTTTCAAATTGATACCATAGGTGCATCTTATAGGAGGCTGAGAGATAGCGCAGGTGGCTACCAGTATTTCTAATACTACCAGTGTTTTGGAACACTTAACGTGTAAATGTGCCTGTTTCTAAAGCACTGGGTCAGCTTCTGTTGTTTAAATGTGCTATAGACTATAAATAAAATAGACATGACAGTTAATACAAAAAGGTTCAGACAATTTTCACACTGCACGTGTTAGGTGTACTTTTCTACTTTCAAAAAATATGTTTTTAACATGTTTCAGTGAACTACAAATTTGCCTTGGAGAGTAGAAACAAAGTATCAATACTATCATGCTGGTATCAATCTGATACCAATACCAGTGGTGGTACCGATACTATCGATATTTGGATTGATCCACCCACCTCTAATAGAAAGCTGTTGAGGTGTCAACATGTATTGAGCCTCCATATTGGGTTAAATAACAGTTATTGCTCGCATCAAAGTCATTATTTATATTTTGGGTCAGTTAGCCCTGAGCTCTATCTATCCTGAGATAATGCATAAAGCCCTCTGTATGTTTGATTTTGTCACTTTGGCAAAAATATCAAAAACTGATTAGTTGCTCAGGGATGCAAAGCATGAAATCAAATATAGTAATTTATTTTGGAAAAACAGGCTATGGGCCATTTGAGAGGACTTATTTTTTCTGTCACTGTTGATGGTAGCTGAAAATAAATGGAGACTTTCATCGTAGCTCAAAAGAATATTAAAGTTCAAGGGTCATTTAACTAGTAATGGACTCATTTATGAACTATAAGGTATCTGCTGTTTCCAGACAACGTCACAGTGTACTAAAAAACTGCTCTTTTTCTGTCTTCAACCTCTTTGTTTAATATAGTAGTGTTATAACACAGCAAATGTATTCATTCATTTACTGTACCGCCTTCACATTCATTTGCATTTCGTCTTCCAAGGCACAACAGCGAAACCTGTATGAAAGCTGACATGAATGTTTTTCTGCTCTTGTGTCTGTTACAGCTCCCACTTAAAAGAAGGACTACAAGACTTGGGAGTGAGTGATGAAGGAGAAGTGATGGATGAGAGGGAAGTTGCAATCCTGGCAGCTGCTTCCTATGAAAAATAAAATGGAGAGACAGACATAAGCTGCCAACAAAGTGAGCTAGAACAAAGATGTCATTATAGAAGAGTAACAGGAGTAAGTTGCTATTCCCAGCAGCTGACAAAGGTTTTACACAGAGAAGTACCCAATCGCCCACCTGCGTTTTTAAAAGATGAAAATGAAGCGACTGATTCATAATGGGAAACAATTCGCAGGTAGCGCATTAGGAGAATAAACATTCCGACATTTGATAGATTCAGTCTTAGTGTCTGTTTTTATATTTTCTTGTGACGCTTTTAAAATAACTAAAATTACGCCCCCCTAGTCAAGGGTAAAGGGACACTACAGATATACCTTTTTCTTACCATATCATATCATACCATACCATAATTTATTTATATAGCACTTTAAAAACAACACATGGCCAACCAAAGTGCTGTACAGCAGAAATATAAAAAGTACAACAAGAATAATAAATACAATAAATAAGTAACAATAAAACAACAGTGTCAATTACCCACTGAGTCAAAGCCCAGCGAATAAAAATGAGTTTTTAACCTGGATTTAAAAACCACCACTGATGTAGATTGCCTAATGTGAAGAGGAAGATTATTCCAAAGCTTCGGGGCCACAATAGAGAATGCTCGGTCTCCTCTTAGTTTCAGCCATGATTTAGGGACTGAGAGCAACAGCTGCTCAGCTGACCGGAGTGAATGAGGTTGGACAAAGGGCTTCAGCAGATTGGATAAATATGCAGGCGCCAGACCATTTAAGGATTTAAAAACCAGTAGAAGGATTTTAAAATAGATCCTAAATTCAACTGGAAGCCAGTGTAAAGAGGCCAGAACTGGAGTAATATGCTCAAACTTTCTTTTACTAGTTAAAAACTGTGCCGCAGCATTTTGCACCAGTTGCAGGCATGACAGAGTGCCCTGGCCAGCCCCTATTAAAAGGGAGTTGCAGTAATCCAAGCGTGAGATTATAAAAACATGGATGACAGTTTCCAGGTCACGCCTGGAAAGAGAAGGCTTAACCTTCGACAGACATCTGAGGTGATAGAATGAAGATTTCACCACCCCATTTACATAGTCATCAAAACTAAGTGCAGTGTTGATTTTTACCCCAAGATTAGTAACTGAGCTCTTCAGGTGAAGGGTCAGAGCAGCAAAGTCAACATCTGGGGTACCAGAGGAACGATTGGGACCGAATAAAATTGCTTTTACATTCATTAAAATTTTAAAAATTTAGAGCCATCCATGACTTAACATCGCTAAGACAAGCAGGAGTCCAATCAAGGAGCTATCAGAGTGATTGAAAGGTAGATAAAGCTGCCAATCGTCAGCATATAGATGAAATGAAATTTCGTGTTTTCAGAAGATCGCACCCAGTGGCAGGACTTACAACGAAAACAGTAGTGGCCCAAGAATAGATCCCTGCGGTACACCTCACGGCAGAGGGGCCACAGAGGATGAAGCCGAACCCAACTTAACACAAACGCTCCTGTTAGAGAGATACGATTTATCTCTAAAGGGATACTACTGATATACCTTTTTCTTCATTGTTTATTAGCTCTCTCCAACTGTGATTCATCTTGTCAGGGGCTTGAAAGATCCTAAAAAAAGACATCTTTGCAGCAACATTAATTTTAGTATAGATTTCAGAAACATATGCGTTAGATACATGTAATGATTTGAGCCCTGCAAACGGTCTTCTTGTATTTTTTTCATCCTAAACTAGCTGATAGATTTTCACTACTTGTGCTATTTTATGCCTCTTGTAAACTGTCTCCCTCTATGGATGCGAAATGTCACTTGTAGCTTCAGACTTTACTTACATAATGAAATGTGTATACACTTTGCAAGAACAAGTGGGGATTATGTCACAGGAGCTTCTTGAGCTCAGAGAAAGTAATAAACTGTTGGTTAATGCTGCAACCTAGTGTTGGATATAGGAATTAACTTTTCAATAGTGTTCAGAGCAGTGCCAGTTCAGTGTGGTGATGCTATAAAAAGTGTTTTTAAGCAAGCAATGCTTTTTACCCCTCACCTGTAAAAGACTGATGGGGTATTGTCGTCACCCCACCGGGCAGGCGGGCAGCGTGGACACCTAAGTTTGTGAATGCGATGACTACAGAATGAGGCAACAAAGAATCATGCAGTAAGTGCAGTTTCACAGCTGAGGTCTCTGCAAGGTGATTTATTGGCTGTGTATTGTTACTATAAGTAAATTTTTGAAAAGTATGTTTTTAATGTTTGGTGAGTTGAGAAATGTTTGAAGTAGTTACTTGGAATACCATCTTCCATTTCTCAGTAATCGCACTTGTAAGAGATTTCATTAAGTATTTGGCACTGATATTATCCATGTTGCAGGTTATATTAAAATGACTATTAATAACCCCATCCCTGTTGGCTCCCTATTGTGCTCATGAACTAACAATACGACAACAGCAGGGACTTTAACAAGGCTTCTTCTGCCAGCACCTGACTGGCTCTCTTTTTTTCGTGTACTTTTAAACAGTGAGCTCCTGCTGAGGGAGAGGACAGATGGTAGGTTTCAGAGTCCCTATATTTACTGTCTGGTTCTGCTCTGCAAACTGTTTTTGGATTGGCAGAACTCTTCAAAATGCTTCATATAGGTTTTTCATATAGAGAACATAGCGTAGTCCGTAGCTACGGGGTTTGAAGAAGGCTTTTATTTTGAAAAACTCTCCAGTAACTTCCGACTATTAGACATAGCAGCTTTTAACGGGTTAGTGAAGGAAAACGAAAGACGTCGGAACATAAATACATAAATTTCATCACATTTATGTGAAAATGGGGGCTTGCTTGGCTTTGTGCTCTTTAGCCAGCTGTGTAAGTATCGCATATGAATGTCTGTTTTAGATATTTCCGGAAGGCTTTTGTTTATTCTCCCACCGTTAGGTTAAACTAAGGATAATATTAGTAATTGGTGTCAGGTTGAAGTGTTAGTTGTGACGTTAGTCATGTGATAGCTTCCACAAACGTGAGACCACTTATAACTAGCCGAAAATTACTGTTACTTGGGAAATCTACCAGTACTCAAATTTAAGGAAGTTAGCGTAGCAAGCTAGTCAGAAGTGAACAGGCCATGTTCGTCGCGTTGTTATTAAAATGGAAAGTTAGTGACGTTTGATGTTTAAAGCTGACGAGTTACTGACACCAGATGTAAAGCATGTGATTTTAGCAGTCTTCGTAGGAAAGCAGCTCATTTTCAGACCGGCTAAACAAGTGCAGGGTGTGTTCAACCGTTTACATATGGCAACTAGGGTATTCTCTGTAAAGGTGGAGTGTTTCTCGTTGATGAAATAAAATACATGGAGGAAACTTGCGCTCTAATGTTTTTAAATTAAAAAAAATTTAACGTTTAAGTCAGAGGCGTGAATTTCATATTACTTATATCTAATATCTACCCTTGGAACTGTCATGTTTAATAATTTACCACCACAGTAGTTCAGATAACCTTATGAGCGCCATCACACCTAAGCAGGTGATATTTATTTAGCTGTCTTCAGCTTCAGCTTCAACTCTCACTCTCTGTCTTTATTGCTCTCTCCTCCTACCCCTCCATCCCTGGCAGGCCTCATGTCTGTGTGGCTCAGCACCATGTCTTTTGTGTGGTTGCTGTCCCTCCTCAAATAACTCCACCATCACCCGCTTGGTTTTCTCCTTCTTTTTGCTGCTGGGAACCTTTGTGTCCGTCATCATGATCCTTCCTGGAATGGAAACCCAGCTCCGCAAGGTAAGATCCTTGTTCCTTTTGTCATATTTATGTATATAACGATATGCAGTAGTATTTAACATACAACTACTAATAATATACATCATATAGTCATAATAATAATTGTAGTAATGCTCATAATAATAAAAATAATACACAATGAAGTGTGGATGGAAACTTAGGCCTCTGTAGGCTTAGATACCTGTTGGCACCCATCTGGTAACAACTGGTCCCGAGATTTGCTGTGATTGCTAAATCTCTGTTCCTGCAGATCTGGAGACCAGTCAGCAACCTCCTGGTAAAGATCAGTGGCTAGGGAAAAGTGTGTGTTTGGCCAGTGGTTGCTTGTACGAAACTGGTCGGAAAGGGGTTTATGGTGCTGAACCGAAAACCTTCTTGAGATTGCTTTTGTCGCCAGCAGATTGGCGCAGTCGCCCATAGTTTGTGTGATAGATGACTTATCTACACTCATCAACTCCTGTCACAGTGGTAGTGAAACTGTGAAAAATGATGCAAACAAAAAAGACAGCACATTTGCTTTCAGAGGAAAAGTTTCTGGTTAGCATCACACTTTTCACGTTTCACCACAATAGAAAAGTGTTTGCAGGCAAATCTGTGTTTTCCATGCAAACTGCGGGCGACCGTGACTGATTTCACCTGGCAACACCCAGAAACTTCCAACAACTACTCACTAACCTGCTGGGAAATACACATTTTTTTCTAGTGACTTGAGGTTGCCAGGTGGGTCACCAACCAGTCTCTGGGCTTATGTGACCAAAGCCTTAGTCAACTATGCAAAATGATGCAGATCTGTTGTTGGATGCTTTTATTGTAGCTACTTTACAATAAATTATTTAGAAATAAATTTCTCATATCTCCATTAGTTGCAACAACAGCTTTTACAGTGTTTTTACAAACTAGAAAACTAAAAAAAGTTCATTGTATATTGTTGAACAGGTGTCAGCGAATTAGAAACTGAACCATGATATTTCACTCATTATGATTCCCCGTCATCGAGCACTTAGCTAAACGCTAACCATGGATTCACTATAAAGTAGTAAGTGTGCCCTTTCTTAGTGATTGTCTCCCTGTATGTTCTGCATTCAGTTTTGTCCCGTACTTCTACTAAAATAAATAAGCACCTTTATTTAAAAGCCTGCATTCCTACAACTGGGAGACCTTTGCTAACAGTATTCACAATAAGTTTTTCAAAATTCAGTAACATTATGCTTTTTGTAACAATTAAAGTTGGAAACAGTGATACTGTAAGTCAGGACTTTTAATGCAGTACCTTTGAAAACCAGTAATAATTGAATTGCTATTTGATACATGGTTTTCTTTCTTAGATAAGTTTAATTGCAAGCTTGTTTGATTTGACTTTCATCTGTTCCACAGATCCCAGGATTTTGCAAGGGTGGAACTTCAATACCTGGTATTGAAAACCAGGTTGACTGTAATGTCATCGTGGGGTACAAGTCTGTGTATCGAATGTGCTTTGCCATGACCTGCTTCTTCTTTCTGTTCTGTGTTATCATGATTCGTGTCCGTAGCAGTAAAGACCCACGTGCAGCTATTCAAAATGGGTGAGAACTTTTTTTTTCTTTTTTAAAATTGCACAAGAAAGGGTTCAGGGAGGGAGGTATGTGTACTACTTCTGTATTTCTTCTGTACTAATGGTAAGTTTGTAAATCTCCAGGTTCTGGTTCTTTAAATTTCTGATCCTGGTTGGGATTACAGTGGGAGCCTTTTTCATCCCTGATGGGACATTTCACGATGGTATGAGTATCTGTTTGCTGAATTACAAGAAACAGCAATTGTACTATATCCTTTTCTTGGGAAATGATGATGAGAATATACACATACCTGTTCAGCAGTTTGAGGATGCTGTATCTTTTCCTTTCACAGTGTGGTTTTACTTCGGATTGGTGGGATCCTTTATCTTCATTCTAATCCAACTCATTCTCCTCATTGACTTTGCCCACTCCTGGAACAAAGCCTGGGTAGAAAATGCAGAAAATGGGAACAAATGCTGGTTTGCAGGTAACGTATTCAAGAGTTTCTTGATAGACTACACATTTGATACTGTATTGACTTTTTTTGTAATGATAGCACACAAAATCTGATTTAGTATTGAGTTGTATTGGTATACGACATTTCTGGCATTGACACAGGCTCAAACAGAGCATCTCTGCTGCCCGAGTCAATTTCAGTTTTTTTTTTAAAAATAATAACTCTCTTATACCATCATTAATGTTATTGTGTATTCATTTCATTTCCAGGGCTGCTGTCTTTCACTGTCCTCCACTATGCACTGGCTATTGCTGCCGTGGTGCTTTTCTACATTTACTATACAAAGCCAGATGACTGCACAGAGCACAAAGTCTTCATCAGCCTCAACCTTATCTTCTGCATCATCGTCTCCATTGTTTCCATCTTACCAAAGATACAGGTACAAACATGGAAAATGTATTCCTTAATGTTGGATACCGCACAGCAGCGATTGCAAGAGGTTAAAGGTATTTACTGGATTTGTAAAATGTGAACCCCTAGGAAACAGTGTCTGCCAGAACTACAGAAAGGTTTTGTGTTGCTGCCCAACTCTCTTACCAGAAACAGAAAAGTTGAATATCATCTGAGTTTGGGGCAGTGCAGCAACTTCCTGGTCAGCTGGCTTTCTGAGTGTAGTTTGCATGTTCTGCAGTAACAGTAATCACAGTAGAAAAACGTGTTTGGTAGGTTAACTGGTGTGTCTAAATTAGTCTTAGGTGTGGATGTGACAGTAAATGGTGGTCGGTCTCAGTGTTATCCCTGGTGACACACATGTGACCTGCTCAGGGTGTACCATGTCTGTTACTCTTACAGTTGGAATAGGACGCAGCCTCCTCAGGTGGAGGAGCTAGGTAAATGCAAGCAACGACCTAGTTAACAATTTGCTACATAGCTATTAATCACATATAGCGAACACATTGTTATTATTAGCTTAAGCAGAGTGAATTTTTTATTTTTTTTTTTAATTGTCAAAAAGTATAACTTTTAATGTAAAGTTATTTTTAAGCTTAGCTCCTTCAAATGAAGAAAACTTTATTGCTTCACAAGAGTGCGAAACGAAAACAAAACATATGTACAGATGGATATAGTTTGTAGAGAGGACATTCGAGTACCAACACCTTCAGTACCAGATGAGGACATAAATAGCATTAGTACGTGTTACTTTGCAAAGTAAAGCCACTCCTTCAATGGTGGATAGCAGCAACATCCGGCCTTATAGAACCCACATAGTGGAGCCATTTTCCCCAGTGTTTTGTAAATTTTTCATACCCTAAATTCACTAAAAAAAGTAATCTTTTCCATCGTATAAATCTCTAGCGTTACGTCAGTCCAGCTGTTTAATGTTGGTGGATCCTGTGTTAGCCATCTTTTGGTCAGTGCCTTTTTGAAAAACTAAGAAGTGCTAAGAAAATTGTAATGACCTGTTCAGCCAACCAGATACCTAATTTCCTAATTAATTACAGTAGGTTAAATCATCCTTTGCTGTATGTGAACTCATGTAAGAATTATTCAGTGCTCTCTAGCTGATCTCTTTTTCTCTCACCTCCTGGGTTTGCAGCGACATGGCAGCTGTACCTATGCAGCTACTTCATTTGTTCCATACACTTAGCTTCATAGCTAACAGACAGCAGTACATTAATCAGCTGCAGCAGAAAGCCTGCCACCTTCCCTGTCACAGTCACCGGACTGAACTTCTTTTCTGGCAGATATCAGTGCTGGAAAGAAACTCCTATTTTTGTGTTTTGCTGTTGTTTGTATTGTTTTCTCTGGTTTCTTTCCAGGAATTAGTGCTGGTAGTAATAAGGGTTGCTTTCCAGTTCCTTCAGGCAATGTTTGCTGCCCTGATAACTAAAACCTTTCATATCTGCCTCGCCATCAACATTTCCTCTTCCTCTCACATTAGACTTAGGGCAGACTGGTTGCTACACTATCTTGTGGTACAAATTGGTGTATCACAAAAGCACACTCTACACCTATTTTTAAGTTCAGTTAATGTCTCTTTTTTTTTTTCTTTTCTTTTCCTCCAGTGCACGGATGTTTTGTATAGAAACTTGTAGCAGTTGTGTCTTCAAGGTTCAAGGTTCAAAGCTTTATTGTCATATGCACAGATAGAAACAAGTTTCCCAGTACAATGAAATTCTTACTCCGCCCCTCCGCTCTGGATGTATAGCAATAAACATATTTATAAATAGGTAAAAAAAAGAGTGCAAAGAAGTAGTGCAATAGACATAATAAAGTGCATTGTCCATGAGTGAGGTGACCAGCTCAGCTGTTCAAGAGTCTAATGGCCGTGGGAAAGAAAGAGTTCTTTAACCTTGTGGTGCGACAGTTCAAACTTCTGTACCGTCGTCCAGAAGGCAGAAGTGTGAATAGTCCATGTTGGGGATGGGTAGGGTCTCTGATGATTGCGGCAGCTCTCTTGTGAAGGCGGCGGTGGTACAGGCTCTGCAGAGAGGGCAGTGGAGTCCTGATGATCTTGGACGCAGTCTTAACCAAGATCATCAGGACTCCACTGCCCTCTCTGC
>VVHJ01005083.1:7377-20051 GCA_015107715.1 Tylochromis polylepis
TTTTTTTTCTTTTTTTTCCTCCTTTTTTTTTTTTTTTTTTTGTCATTATTTTTTTTTTTTTTTTTTTTTTTTTTTTTTTTTTTGATTCTGCAGCACATCCCAAAGATTGTCAATCATTTTGGATCATCATGCCTGTGCCATGAGGAAAGAAAGGAATCATTCCTTGGTTATTCATTTTATTCATGTCATCGGCTGACCCAATAGCACATAAGGTTGCTGAACCTAGACCAGACCAACTAAAGCAACCCCAGATGTAAAGTAAACACTGGATCCATCTTACCCTGATGCATAAATCACTCTGTAACAGGGTAAATCTGGACTCATCAGACCACATGACCCTTTTCCATTCCTCCAGAGTCCGATCTATATGCTTCTGAGCAAACTGAAACCTTTTATTCGCCAACTAGCCTCACTAATACATGCTTTTCACAGCTATTTAGTTCTCTTGTGCATATGGAAATACTCTCACTTTTGCTATTAACATAGCCACGAGTTCTACTTTGATTTCACGATTGAATGACGATCATTCTGGGGGTTTTTCCGACCATATTTCTTCCTGTAAGTCGACACTTCATCCTTTCAGGTTTTAAATAATGCGTTGTACAGTTCTTAACCCTGTTTTGATTCCTTAATTAACAGTCATTACGTCTTCCAAACCTGGCAAACTGGAGGGTTTACTGATGCTTGTAGCCTGCCATCTGAGGCAGTCTTCTCCTGTGCAAGTGTTTTAAAGCAAACAACAAAAACTAGCATTGAAGCTTTGGCTAAAAGTCCTCAAAAGTACAGTAATTTGTATGTATAGTTACTTGGAATGCAAGTATCCGTGTGGTGTGTGTGTGTGTGTGTGCGCTGCAGTGCTGAGTGTCCTGCTGGCAAATTGTAAAGTGACCTCTGGCACCAGTGAGGTGAGGTTTATGTCCATGAGTGATCGTCCATGTGCTCCACTCCTCCTAATGTCCCTCCTGTCAGAAACTTCAGATGCGATTAAAACAACACAACCTCACAATCACATCAAAGTAGAAAATGAAACTAGAATAATAGAATATTAGAAAGACTACAACCCCTGCTTCCCAACTCTGCCCCCTGTGATCAACCCTCCCCAGCCCCCGCCCCAATGAATAGATTACTACAATATGTGACAGAGTTTGTCATCCTCTGCACAGTGGCACCTTTAGAATAGAATAGAATAATTTTTTTTTTACTAATAATATATCAGAGTATCAAAGCTTTATGAAGAAGAGATAGACAGCGGTCTAGTCTCAAAAAGCACCCTGTGCTCTACTGAAGTAAACATCATTACAGCGCGGACTAACGGGCCCGCGCGCCCTTGTAAGGCGTCTTTGTGTAGCAGTCGAGTATCCCTACAGAGTATAGAGATTAGGGTGCCATTTGAGACTACAGCAAATGTAAGCACTGGAAGCAAATGGATATGGCATGCATGGTTTGAATGGTCAACGCTGACATGGCTCATGGATGGCAGTTCTGAACTTTGACCCTAAGCAGACCCCTCGAGGTCTGAGCTGATGAGAGCTACGAAGCTACCACTACTGCTGAGTCAGTAAATCCTACATGGAGAAGAGTACTTACAGCTGCAAACCTAAAGCTAACCTGGAGGTCGTGATACATAGAAAACATCTGGAGTAATATTTGGCACCAGGCATATTTTACTAATTTATGTTTGAATCTTAAGCAACTGAAATAACTCTTAATTATGCTACCTTTGCTTAAGGCAATAGTCTTCATCGCTAATTACGTCACAAAATTACTCATCTAACCTAAAGTTAAGTCAAAAAAGTAGCAGAGTAGAAGAGTGTAGTCTGACTTTCCTCTACTTCAGCTTGTCTTTTGCACAAAGCGTGCTGTATTAGCGGTTAGCTTGTTCAACAACGATTGTTTCTGTGCAAATGTACTTTGCTTTTTCTCCCCCTCCCTCCCACGTTACACCCTTAAAATGAAATTGCTGCAGTGCTGAGCATAAAAAGCCCTTGTGTGCTCCTGTCCTTTAAAAATTAAAAGCCCTTGCTTGGAGAAAAGTGTTTTGTTTTTTTTCCCCTTTCACAGCCCATGACAAAAGCTGATGCCCCTAGTTGCAGTTGCAAAATTAATATTTACATGTAGAGGACAGTAGCGATGCACGTTTGTCCCTTTAAGCTCCCTTTATGGCGTCGGAGACAGGAGATAAAACAGCAGCATCATAAATTAAACAGTGTGAGCGAGGTTTAAAACATATTTTATTATCAGAGTAATGACTGTCAGAGTAGTAGCTTGACAGTGTCGGGTTGGTGTTGTTTCATGTCGACTTTATACAAAACAGTGCAATGGCTGTTTATGGGAAGGTAAAAGAACAACAACCGAAAAAAAAAGCATTTTTCTTCCTCTTTTGAGTTTCACACTTACTTGTTACTCACAGTCCCAGTAACAGATTGAGAAAAATGGTGTGACTAGATACTCATGCTCAGTTTTCACAACCCTCCCTGTCTCCTCTCTGTAGATTTTATGGCTATGTTGCCTTTTTTTTCACAGTGTCAAATCCTGTCACCTTGTGCTGTGAGATAGAAGGGTATTGAGTAAAGTGAATAATTCAGCTTGTTTTCTTAGTGTAGTAGAATGTGCCTTTTTTTTTTGCTAAAAGGCTGTAATACTTCAGAATTACAGTATTCGCCACTGCTTACAAATGCACAGATGCAGCATTAGATTGTTGGGGGACCAAGTGGACTGACTGTGTAAATATTAGGCATATAATAGTAGATCAGGAGGTTTATCACAGTAGTTTTTTGTGCTGCTTTTCCTACAGAAAAGTAAGGCCATTACACACCGAGCATGCTGCAAAAAACCAAAATGAAATTCCAGATTTCGTCTAATGTATACACCACCCTGAAAGCTGCGCGATTTTGCAAAAAATATGTCCTTACAAAAGATGCACAGTGAAAAAAATGTCCGCATCAAGCCATGATAAGCTGGTCCTGATGTTTCTAAGCAACAAAAGGAAGAAACGGAGATTCTGGGTTGAATCAATTCTCGCGAGAAAGCAGAAGCAGGGAGAAGATCATGGTTTGAACCAGGAGTTGAAGCTTCATCACGACTGATGTCGTACATATTTCAGGATGTCAGTGGGGCAGTCTGAGCTTTTCGCACATCTGAGGAGGCAGAGAAATTATTTCAGAGACGACTGACCTGGAGCACCATCTAGCTGCATGTCTTTGGAAAAAGAAACAATATTATTTGACCATTTCTATTTATTTTTATCATTCATATCGTTCAGTACTTATGTGCCGTTTGAGCTACGAGTGCACTTGTTGCCACATGCAGTGGTCTGGTTGGTCAGATCTGTTTATTCGTATGCAAAAAATCTGAAAAAAATTGTGCTTGATCTGAAAAAATAAATGCAAATTCATCCTGCGAAATTACGCGGTAGTTGTGAACTACTTGCGAATCCGAAAATTTTTTTAACACAAAAAATATTTGTGCAAATTTTACATGTCCGGTGTGTAAAGGCCATTCATCTGAAAGGCGTCAAAACACTGCTGCTCAGTCAGATGCACACAAAGTGTTCTCCGGTGTTGGTGCTTCGACGCATGGATCGCAGCAGTATTTGACACTGGTCCTCTTTTAAGGCTGGAGAGGTGGCAGTGGAGTAAGTAACTAGTTTGTTAGCCAGTATGTGTGTGAGCAGTGGAGATGAAGAGCAGTGAGGAGGCTGTGAGTGACAAATGTCTTAAATAATACAAGTCGATATCCTCCAATTCCATCTCCCGCTCTTTAATTTGTGTGCTACATACAAACAGTTTCCTCCTATTGGAGACGTCTACTTTAGCCTGTTTTTATTCCTGCGGCTGTAAATCTGACAGGTTATAATATTAAATCAGAAATGTGTTCACCAAGAGGTAGTGGGCAAACAAACGGTGCTGCCTTAAAGCCTATTCACAGCTCAGCGGTCTCCCCTCCACAGTACCCTGAACTAACAGCCTCCAGAAAACCTAACTAGTCTCCAACAAAACCACCAATGGAAGACAGGAGCTAAATCTAGTGGAGAGGATGGGCAGGGTGAGAGGATGTGTGGAGGTGTGGCTACACAGAAAAAGGTGAGAGGTGACACATGGACGCAGACAGACAGCTTGGCAGGCAGACCACCTCCTTTTAGGTGAAAAAAATAAACTGAGAAGTGACAGAAACAACAGAAGGAAGCACCAATGGATCTTATGTTACCATCTATAAGAGATTCTTTAGGTTGTTGAGTCAGACCTTTTCTACTCAGCCTGCAACAGGGAACCAGCGGTTTCTTTTTTACTCATTGAAACCATCAGGCAGGTTTAACCACTGACCTGGGATCAGAGCAATGAAGGGAAAATGTGACCAGGGAAAAGCTCAATTCATTTTCAGTTCAGTCATGAAGCGAGCTTTCTGATCGATTAGTATGAAAGTTTATATACAAAATGTATAGAAAATGATAACTGCTTCCACAAATGCACTGGTTTAAATGGGCAAACTGATCTTCAGTTTATAATTTGAATCTAGCTGAACTGAAAAGGAATCAAAACCCACGACGAGGTGCTGACGTCTTCGCTTTTACTGTAATCAGAGGGTCAGCTGGGAGCTCTAAGGCCGTTCCCCTTCCCTGACCCGACTCTGCTGCTATCCAAAAGGTCATAAGGACAGAGGTTCACACGAAGTCTGTCACCTCTTCTCCTCAAATTCACATTATAGTTTTTTTTGTGTCGCTTTTGTGTTTTTTTGTGTGTTTTTTTAAAGAGAAGTTGCCCCAAACAGGAAACCACTTAATATATTTTAAATTTCCACTAATTCCCATTTCTCCTGTGAGGAAAAAGCCTGAAAATCAATTTATGAACATAAAACTCATGAACATAAATCGAATGTGCCTTGATATATAAGGAGTTACAAGTATTACTGCAGTGATATGTGCTGGGGCTGGGAACAACTTCTCTATTACAACCAACCCTGCTACACGCACTCTCACAGGGCTCAGGATTCACAGTTCGAAGGCTAAAAGTTCACAGTTCACAGTCGAAGTTTATCAAACCCCCCCCTCCCACCCCGTAACCCTGTGTGTCCCCTGCTTTTGCTTGCACTCCCCCCTGTATTTCTCCTCCTCCTCCTCTTTGATACTCTGATTGGGGCGATATCTGTAGCCAGCACCTCTCAGACAGGTGTGGTTCTGCGGTTGGGGTCCTTGCTGTAGTCTTTAGTGAGCGTGCTGCTCTGGAGGAAATCCCTCTCCGAGTTAAGCAGCCCACCCATGCCGCCGCCAGGTTTGCTGCCGGCATTGCCAGCCTCTCGTGGGTTCAGCGTGTACATGGGCATCTCGGAGGCGGCGGGCCCTGTGTAGCCACCCTTCCCCAGTGGCGAGGCATCGCGGCTGGGAGCCTCTGAAGAGCGCACGCTGGAGCGGCGCCGGAAACGGTAACGATAGGAGGGGATGCGGCTAAAGGCGGACTTCTTGATGAGCTCAGTGCGGGACTTGGCCCGGAGCTTGCGGTGCTTCTCAATGAACATGTGCACAGCCAGCACGCCCACCATTTCCGCCATAATGAAGGAGAGGGCGCCGAAGTAAAAAGACCAGCCATAGGAGTAGGACTTCTTGCTGTCACTCTGGCCTGGGTCGCCAGAGTTGGCTGAGATATAGACAATAATTCCAATGATGTTACTGAGGCCTGGGAAAGACATAAAGAAAGAGAAACATATTTAGAAACGGGAGCGAAACTGTGAGAGCCACAAACTCATCCTAACAAAAATAACACAACTACAGTATACTAAGAGACGGTCATGGTATCTGCGTCTTGGACCCAGAGTTTTGAGGGTTCATGATTTATTTCTGGGTTTGTGAGCTGATTTATGTTTTATATTATTTAGTCTTTTAAGTATAGTATTAGTTTTGTTATCTCTGTTTCTAGTTCTTGGTTGATGAGGTTAGTTCCCTTTCATGTCCAGCCTGTCCTTGTCTGAGTTTTGTCCAGGTGTTTCCTGTGTGAAGTCAGTCTTTTCTCCGTGTTTGTTCACCTTTCTCTCATTGTGTAAAGTCTGAATTTCTGTTCCTATGGTCTTTTCCTTCCTGTTTTATTTTTCACAGACTCTTGTCCCTGTGTGTGTTATATTCAGTTTTGTCTCATTAGTTAGATTCTCTTTCCCCATGTGTCTCCAATCTGCCCTCGTCTCCTCTTGTGTATTTAAACCCTGAGTTTACATGCTTTCTTTATTATGTCCTGTGTTTCTTCTGTAGTTTGTAAGTTCCTGGCTTTGGCCCAACCTGAGTTTCGTGTTTAGGTATTTTGTTCCTATGAGTTCCAGAAATATTGGGTTGAAAACCTGCCTGCTGCCCGAAATAGCATTCAATGTTTTTTTTTCTTCTTTTAGGCACAGTATGTTGTGAATACTTGAATACTTTCATTTCAAAACCTCAGTAACTGAGCCTCTTCTGAAACACGGTTTGTTGGCTTAAAAAAAAAGAGCAACAACTCTAAATGTCCCTTTATCAGCCAAAACAACTACGTTTACAGCACCACCAATCAGAAGATACGAAACAGATCCTGTGGACACTCAAACAGGTCAATTTCGATTTATCAGTTAGTGCGTGAACTTTGTGAACAACATGAACAATTCTGTATTTTACCTTACTTGCCATGACAACACAACGCCCTTTTTATAGTTATTTTTGTCTGTTAATCTTCATTTATTTTGAGCATAGTGTGTGGTAAAGCTACTGTGGGATATCTCTTGTTTATTCTGTTATTATTGTGTATTGTGTTGTCATTTTGTGCCATGAGGCTGTACTGTGTTATTGCTGACCAGTTTGTTCAGCGATTTCATTTGTAATGTTTCCAGCTGCATCTTTAGTCCTGTCTGGTGGACATGGTGCGTTTTTCTGCAAAAGACAGTCGCATTTGTTAAAAACTAATGAAAATAAGTTTTTCCAGTGACTAATAACCTTTTCAGTGCAATTAAAGTGAACTTACTAAACCTGAACATGTGAGCCAGATAAAAAATGCTTAGTTAAAAAAATGAATGTTCGACAGATTTAGAGGGTTTTTTTTGCATCTGAGGTCTTTAATTACAGTTCTGGCTCCCGACGAGACTATCCAGATAAGACGATTATCGTGGCTGCATTCTATTTTGCAACAATGCCCCCGTTTGATATTGTGCTACATAATAAATTCAACCCTTGTTGTTTTTAGCAGTGCCTTTACTTTAATTTGGTTTAAATTGCTTTTTTTTAAACTCCCATTTAACGTTTAAAGAAATCCACAGTTAAAAAGACAAGGGTTTAATAAATGCATCAGTAAAAGTTAACGAGTGTTTTTAATAATACTGACCAAGAATAATCACCTTGCAAGACCCCAGGAGACCCCGGGAACATCACCAGGATCGGCAATTACAGTATCGGTACGTGAGCACAAGGGTGTATGCAAAGACGCTTTGCTGCGTCTCAATGAAAGACTCTATAGGTGTGTGTGTGTGTGTTTGCGCTCTCGTCCTCACAGTGCATCACAGTGGCATCATGGCATTCTTGTTGATTGATTAATCAGCTACTGTGTCCCATATCCACACTTTGGTGCCTCTCACGGGCTCTTCTGTGTGCTTTAGACGCTCAATGGGCTCCTCAATAAATATCTGAATGCTGTGCCTCCTCCGTTTAGAGTCAGCCCACAGTGACACAGCTGCACACACTCAGACACATGTGGCTCACACAGACAGCCCCCTTGTTGTTATCTCAAGCTCCTTTCACCAGGTCAGAGAATGTAAGGCATTTGGCTGGTACTGTATTTAAAAGAAAAAAATGTCTAACATGAGGTATGAAGTGCTGAATTTGAAGTTGTGAATTAGTAAGTGTGGTTTCTTTTAGCAAAAGGAAAAAAAAAGCATCTTTTCTTCAAACGCAGGATCTACTTCATGTACGCTGTTCTGATGACTGACGATCACTGTACCTAAACTCCTATGAGGAAAGAAGACACACAGACACACATGCACCCGCAGAGACACTGGCAGTGATGACTAACCTGCTGAGACAAAGAAGATTCCTGCGCTGAGGATGACGTTGTGTCGGCTTCGGTAAAACTCACTGGCAGCCACGCAGAGCCCACCCAGGAACAGCAGACCCACACTCATGATGGGGAAAAGACTGGAGGCACGCACAGCACCTGCATATACACAAAGAGTGGAAACACATTCTTAACTGACAGGTGCAAACTTTTTATTTTGCCGTGTAAAGACGTTGCCTTTCAGATCCATCAGAAACTGATGAAGGATCATTTGCGCTGGAAGAACAGTAGCTCCACCACTACATCCTCAAAATCCTTGGTGTGCATCACTTCTGTGCTGGAGGATGGAGATGCAAGGGGAAGAAAAAAAAGAAAGAAAAAAGGTTCCACTTTACACACACGAGGCGGCGGGCTGCTAAATGCTCGACTGAACCTGAATTCTGAACATGTTAAAGCATTCAGAGCCCTTGCTAGAGAAAGCAAGGGAGATAGACCGAGAGCTGGACGGAGAAGGGGAAAAAAAATGGACAAAACCCAAGACAGATGGAGAGTCACGCTGACATATGTGAGGCAAAATAATGAATGTGAAAGTGAGGCTTCAGTGGGAGTGAAATATTTGTCATATGTGTGCAGGATGCAATAACATATTGAGGAATATTTGCAAACAGCTTGTTGCGCAGAACTGGGATTTGGGCTATTTTGAGACGCTGAATAGATGAGGAGAGCCTATGCATCAGAGTTTTATCATATACGGTTGTGTCTTCACGAAAAAACTAAAAGTAAACGAAGCAGATCATTGTATTTTTTTTTCTCCATCTGTTTTCTTTATGTTTGTTTTTTTTTGCATGGCAAAACATTCCCGACGTGACTGAAAGCTGCAGATATTGTGCGTACAGACTCCGCCCCTATGGCCCACAGCCCTGGGCTGCATGAAATGCTGGTCACTAGGTCCCTGCTCCTTATTGGTTTATCAGCTCTGAGGACTGTGATCTAATTGGCTCCCTCTGGGGATGTTGCTCTGTGTTCAGTGGAGCAATGAAAAAGAGGCACAGGCTGAATCTATTCCCCTGTGTTGTTGTTTTCCATCTTTACTCTTAGAATAAACTGAGAGCCCACTTCTCTGTGTTTTCTACTAAATACTCATTCTTTATCTTTTTATCCTCCTTTTTTCCCTTATACTTCTGCCTGTTACGCTGTTGATGTGTCTGGAACGTACCTTTCCCCCTTATGATCCTTATTAACCTTATGAAGGCATTTCTTTAGGTTAAATTTCTTAACTAGTTGCCATTTGTTTGTGTTTCTTCATTATGTAGTGTTATGGAAAGCCATTAAGGTCATAATTTGTTTCGTTGTTCCTGCTATTCAACATTTTAATATTGCCAGCTGCTGTTTATAAACACTGTTCTGGGTACATAATTATACCAGCTGGCATAGAAATGCCAGCCACAATAATTACTGTTTTTTTTTTAAAGAAACTTTACCCATTTCCCATTATCCTTTGGATGAGAAGAGTAATAAAGAGTACTGAGCCAAAGTCTTTTTCTTTACTGTATGTTTTGCTTCAGAGGAGCCAGACTTTCTTATAATGAAAGAGGTCTTGGACAACAGTTCTTCTGTGGACATTGGCTGTTTATTCACCCATTTTCAGGCCAGTCCTTTCTATCTAGCTTCGGTTGAATGTTCTTTTGTTTGTTAAACCACTTAACAGTGACCTATGAAACATTCAAACATAAAAAAGCCAAATTTACAAAAAATGTCAAAAATAACACAGTTTTACAGGCATACAATACTATTTTTGCACCAACAAGGTCATCCCCAAAGCGCTATTAGCTGCCATATTTCAGCATGGTGTGCAGCGTGTCCTGAAATCTAAGGTAACTGGACAAGTGGATGACAAATTAAGAAGTGGGAGGACAGAAAAACTATCTACACCAGATAAAAAGCGTCTGAAAGTCATGTTCTTAAGAAATGGAAAAATATCCACACTTGACACAGGACCTGAGACAAGTATGTGGCCTTTCGGTCGATCCTGCTATTGTTTGTCAAAACGAAAGTGTATGGACGCAGAAAAGCACTGTCAACTTTTGAACCACCATGCAATGCCATCTGTAAATTGTCAGATTGGCAACAGATTCATTTTTCAGCATGATAATGATTCCAAGCACACTGCCAAGGCAGTAAAAGTGTACCTGGATAGATAAAAACGCAATGTAATGCTATCAATCACAGACTGGCCTCCCCAGAGCCCGGACCTCAACAATACTGTAGCAGTGTGGGATTACCTTGATGCTAGCATGGTGGCTCAGCTGTTAGCACTTTTGCCTCACAGCACGAGAGTACTGGTTTCAAACCTGTAAAGGGACCTGCTGTGTGGAGTTTGATTGTTTTCTCCATGCTTGCACTCAGGTTTCTCCTGCAATCAAAAAAGCATGCAAGGTGAATGCTGCTCTTGGCCTAGGACAGTCTTGCCAAGCAGATTCGTAATCTCAAGAGATCTATTTAATGGTTAAGAGATGATTAGAGGTTTATTGCCTGGCAATAATGTGATAGCTGGAATATTTCAGTGCAATTTTGTGTAGCAAGGCAAAGTAGCAGGCCACCATCAAAGGAAAAAACTTTAGGGGTTCAAACACATGCCTTTTAACTGTAATCAAACCAATATGCATACATACTGTGCACATAAGGTGAGCTGTTAAACTGCTAAACGGTGCTCCATACAAGAAATTACAAAATAACTAACTGGTGTTATTCTAACTGTATTTGTAACACCTCCAGTGTTCAGCTGCTTTCTGACTACTGCTTTCCCTTCCACAGAGAAAAAAGGTTAGTGTAGGAATATCCCACTCCTAAAGATTTTGTGATTTTCAATTGGTTACATTTAATTACAAAAACCCATTGTTCTGTACTCTTGCCTCTACATTAGTCTTAAGTTGCTACTACAAAATAGTGGATGGAGCTAACTTTGTGATCCTTAACCATGCTACCCCTGTAGTTTGTCCTGCAGATGGTGCTAGAGAGGGGGGACGCCAATGTTCATGGTTGCCTTGCACCCACATCATGCTTGTGTGCTGTTTGTAATGCAGACTTTACAAAATAATTCCCTTTTCAAGCCAATATAACCCTGATTACATTGTTGTCATACACCTAACAATGGAACTGGCTTTATCACTTGGGAACATACGATGTGTTGAGATGTGTTACTGTATTTAGTTCTACTCTAAATACGGTAACACTGGCCAGCAAAAGACTCGTTGTGAATGCACAATGCAGTGTGTGCTCATATCAGACTTACGTAGGAGGTATTCAGCTGCATCTGCTTCATAGTCAGCATCTTCTGGGAAGTGATCAATTTTCTTACACACACCTCTGAATGTTCCTGGAGAAGAGACACACAGATCAGTTTAGATAATACAGTAGTAGTTTATTTTTGAACAATACAGACATGAAAAGTTGTGATGTTTGATAAATACAAATTTTTGGATGTATCTCATTGTCACACTGGACCATCGTATATACAGGCTACTGAGGGACTGTCTGATCAGTTCTGCAGCATTTTTCTGAATATGAGCAGAGAGTATAGCCCTTGTACAATTTACAATTCATCCTGCTGCTTGTATCATCAGTCACATCATCAATAAACACTAGTGACTCAGTTCCACTGGCAGCCATACATGCCCATGCCATAACATTACCTCCACCATGTTTGACAGATGATACGGTATTGTTCAGATCATGAGCTGTTTCTCCGTTTTTCTTCTTCTAAACACTTTTCTAACCTTTCTAGTACAAGTTAAAGATGTTTTCTGTGAAAGTCTAAGTGTAGCTAGTGGTTTGCACTTTGTTGTAAAACCTCTGTATTTTTGATTCATTAAGGCATTAGAGTTTTGATTGATTGTAGACATTAACAATGACACCTCCTCGAGTGGAAATAATTCTGTCATCATGGTTTTTAGTTGTATTTTTGTAGTCTTTTGGTGTTGCTGAGCTGCTAGGTGCATTCCTTCTTTTTAAGAATGTACCAGATTGTTGATTTGACCACTCTTAAAGTTTTTGCTGTTTCTCTGAAAGGTTTATTTTGGTCTCTCTTTCCTAACATTTCTGTGGATTTCATATTGTGAGCTCCAGTGAACAGCTACGAAATGCAAGTTCAATCCTCAAAATCAACTCCATATCTTTTATCAGCCTCATTTGTCACCGCATAATGAGCGAACAGGCCTCACCTGGACATGATTCTAGTCAGTCAGTTGTTCAATTACTTTTGAGCCTTTTAAAAATGTGGGGCTATGTGTTTAAAAATGGCTCAGTTAATGTGATACTCTTGTTAAAAACCCCTTGAACTACATCTAAATCAGGTTACCTCTTGATTATTTGACTTAAAAACCACTGTGGTGGTGCAAAGAGGCAAAACTAAACTGTATGTACGCACACATGTTGTCAGAGGTATATTTAGAAGAAAAAAGAGTGATGTCACTGTTTATTAGTGTTCCAGCAAATGTATTTCACAAACTACTTAGCAGCTTACCCTGAAGATGCCGCTTAGCTCTGCACCACCATCTGCTCAGCTCAAACACATCCTACTACTGAGAGTCTTACAGGCTTACAAGGAGTCAGACCTAAATTATTCCAAGTATCTCTTGCTGTATATTCTCACACACATTAATAGGACGCTTTATTCTACACACA
>VVHJ01005090.1:0-10497 GCA_015107715.1 Tylochromis polylepis
TCTGTGTGAAGAGAAAAATCTGACTCCAGTTAAAACACGAACGCGATCAGTTAAAGTTCACACGAGGTTTATTTAACCAGGCGCCTGGGAGAAGCAACTCGCTCGCAGGCGGAAGACTTCTGAGTTACAAACAGGAAATGTTACACTTATATTAACTCTGCTAAAGGGGACAGTCCCCTTGTACATCTTATTCTGATTAGATAACATAAGCACATTCATCCTTCAATGTTGCGTTTTAGGTTCTGGGTGCGCCCTTGCGTGCTAAGCTAAACTCTATGCCCTACCTTATGTGATAAACAAATACGCACCATGTGCCCTACGCTACAATCTTACACATTTTGATTACACAAAGAACAGAACATTCTATTCTATTCACATATTCACAAGAACATTCTATTCTTTGCAGCTGGTTACATACTGAGGCCTTTCTACAAGTTCCTCTTTTCTCAGAGCTTTTTCACTCTGTCAAGGCTAAAGCAGATTATTTTTGAAAGCAGATTACATTTATCCAGCTTCTTGTTTATATGATCTCTCACCAGTCAAAGAATCATTCTGCTCTAAATGTGTAATTGCTATCTGAATCAGTGTAGCTGTATCAAAGTTAGCAGCCAGCAGTTCATTATTGTGTGTGTGTGTGTGTGTGTTGGTACACAACCTGTTATATGCAGCTGTTCCTCCTCTGGAACACCTCCCTGTGCGCTGTGTGTGGCAGACAGTCAGATTGTTTTTGTTTTGTTTCCTTTGGGGGGGGGGTTCATTGCACACATTGACCTACTTTCCCTGCAGTTGTGATAATGAGGTTCCCGGTCATGCTTTGATTTAAAAAAAACAGAAAAGAAGACCCATAGTTCTGTTTGTGGTGTGATGTGCATGTAGTAACCTGTTATGTTGTGGATGTGCTTGGGAAAAGACAGATTGTTCTAATGCACAAAATAGAGCTGATCGCATCAGAGGAAAAATCACACGAGGAAAAATCTGTTTCTGACTCAGACAGGCTCTCCTCCACACTGTTCTCATTCATAAAGGGCTTTACAAAAAGGAACATCACAGCTAACAGGTGGATTTTCCTGTTTCAGTGCCGCTAGCCAAACAGTGAAGAACCGCTTACTGCTTAAGCGACAGAGAGAGTGGACAGTATATCCTCAGTTTTTTAACATAAAACATATTGTTGTAGCCAGGGGCAGTACAAAGGTGACCCCCTTAGACTGATTTTAACTTCAAGTCCCCTTGTTTTCCACTGAGTTATTGGTTCACTTACTATTTAGCTAACATAAACTAATGTAAGTCTATTGAATGCAACAACCCACCCACCAGTCTGATGATGTCATCTGACCATTGCAACTTTTTAATATCCCAATAAGTGTATAAATGGCTAATGCCAATGTATGTAACACCAGAGAAGTTAAATAGATGCTAAATGTAAGGGATGAAACGGGACCTTATTCCACTGTGTCTGGCAGTGCAGAAAGACGAAAACATTCAGGTGCCAAATATGATGGGGAGAATTATTTTAAAGCAGTCCTGTTAGACCCCTAACTTCTCCTTCTTTGTTTACATTTACAAAAATATAAGAATGAGCGGATGCTGGTGGACCACCGCCTGCAGAAAGTTATTGCAATGCTTTGGAAGACAATAAATGTGCCGAACCTTCCCAGTGAGCAAAACAAATGTTATCAAGTCCACCATTAGAAAAATGACTTATGTTTTGAAAGGTGAGCAAAAAGCTCTTGAATGTGTATGGAGACCGTTTATGGAGTTGATCATGAATATGAACTTATCTGATGAGGAAGAGGCTGTCCATGAAGCTGCTGCTGGATAAATGAGGAAGAAAATATAAACCTGGAAGTGACGTGTAATTGTTTTTTTTCCCTATGTGTTATGATCAGAACCATCAGCAATAAAGACAATGTTTTTAAAAATAATTAATATATAATTATTTAAAAAATGCAAACCCTAAACACAGATGTTTCAGGGTTTTATTTTAAAAATATATAATGAAAGCAGTACAGCACTGAACAGGCAGGAACCTGCCTTGTACTCAGATTCAAAAAAACAAAGACCCAAACGGAACAAAGGTAAAAAAAAAAACAAACAAACAGATTTAATCAACTTTATAAACACTTTAAATAAAAATTGTACAGTGATTAACGTATTCAAGTCAGGCTGTGATAGGTGTAGAGACAATGTGAGCTTGCAGAAGGGACTCTGGGAGAGGTGCTTCATGGTAGGTCTCTCTCAAATCACATGCGTCTGCCACATCTTTGCATACATACATATAAGACCATTACACACTGTGCGTTTTGTATTTCATCAACCATGACACTGGCCAAAAACAAAAAACCAACAACAACAACAACAAAACACTGTAAACCCTCACTTCTGCTGTATTACCATTGCTTTTCAGTTTGTCTGGCCTTCTGTGTACAAGGTCATTCTACAGTACATCAATAGGATCATATCATGATAATCAATATAAGGACAACACTTTTACACAAAGCACAATTAGGAATGTGAAGTGGTGCTGATTCTCAACATAACTTAATCCCACAATCTCCAGTTTTTCCACCGTTCAAGGCTCCACATGCACAGACCAGCTGGTGCTTCTCAGTTCACCCAACATACCAGTTAACGCTGCTGCAATACGTGCAGCATTGCTGTTGGTAACATCATGTGAGAAATCAGTCAATAAATACTTTAAATGAATGTGCAGTTAGGAGCCAGGCAGTCTGTTTAGACTGCATAACTGCACTTCCTGGTGCAGCTTTAGCAGCAGTGGAAATCGTTCTTCATACAGACACATCAGCTAAAGCCAGGAGGAGTGAGTTTCATATTCCAAACTTTTCTGAAGTGACCCTATCACGTGGGTCCAAAAACACGTGCTCAGCAGGAATGACAGAGGGGCTTTTGTGACAACAGTTTGTGTGAGAACATGGGAAAGCTGACATCGTGGTGTCTTTCCTGAGACGGGGGTACATCGAGGCAAAGGCTCGCGCACCAATTCTGACGTCACATCACGTGTCATGCGACAGAATCTTTGCAGCGCTTTGGCCAGTCGTGTGCCTCTTGTGTTTTGTAACTTTGTGCACTGCGGCTGCTGCGGCTGGGATTGTGTCGGTTTTTACCGCCATTTTAATTCTATTCCAGTACAGAGGCCCAGAGACATACAGTTATAGCGAGAGATGTTGGAACAGTTTAAAAACTGAGTGTGTGCAAAAAACACTCGATCAAGTCTTGGCTTCTGGTTTTGACTTCTTCTATTCCTATATCAGCGCTTACGTGGCGATATTGTCTGAGCCGCGACTTCCTGCAACGTAGCGGTGGGTAGAAATACAAGTAACTGTGAGACACGGTTGCGGTGGGTATACTGGGGTCTTAAGTAAGAACGAGAATGTTTGGTCTGGTTCCAGTCACTTCTAGGCATGCTTTGGAACAACCACTGGTCACGTGGCTTGGAAAAAATGTTTTGGTAGCATTTATTAAATGTAAGCTAATCTAGTGAGTTTTAGAAACACCAACAAAACCAGTGATGTAAAGATGTACCCAGGCTGGTTTTATCAAATGCAACCTGTAGTTTTGACTATATTCACAAAGTGATCAATCTCAAGGTCTCCATTTCTTAAGTGTTAAGAGTCGATGTAGATTTGCTCACCTGAACATGCGTCATCTTTTTATGAAATGTTGCTGAATGGTTGCATTGAGTTGCTGAAGCTCACAGAACAGAGGCTAAACCCGAAATTACATCATGACAGCAGTTCTCTCTCTCTCTACATATATATATATATATATATAATACACATTGTGAAAGCAAGGTTTTGCCCTAAACTGACAGAAAAGTTGGCAGATAGCCAAGTGTGGCACCATGTGCTCATCATGGATGTTTCATTGGTCTCATATTAGAGATTGTTTTCTTCCCTGGAAGAAGTGAATTTCAATCTTGCTGAAAAGTGAGAGTGTGACACCTGAGATTTTTCCAGCAGTGACTGGTGTTTGTGACAACAAAGCCTCTTGCAGTGCATCTGCACTTCAGTCTTCAGCTTGGTTGACACTTCTGTCCATTGTGTTGGGCTCAGATAACACAGCTGTCCTGATCCTCACCCTGTCCAACTGGACCATCTTCTGGGGCCAAGTCCACCTCCAAAAAGTCCAACTGGTCACTATTCTGAGATATTTTCACCTCTTCTGCATTCTCACCTTTCTCCTGGTTTCTGCTCACTCTCTGGCACACTCTAGATTTGGCAGGGCCAACCAGAGCCAGACAGATGGCACTAAGACCTGTGCCTGCTGCACAGGAGTAGAAAGCAGCGCCATAGTTCTCAGTCATATCCACCAACATACCTGTGGAAGAAATGAGACGGCCATTAAGACTTTATACCCAGAGATGCGTTAAATCAAACAGAAGAAGCAGGAGCTCATACCTCCTAGCGGTGGTCCAGCAAGCCCAGCAAAGCTCTGAATGAAAACATACACTCCCACAGATGATGGCATCTTCTCGATGCCCACGACATCCTCTTCAGCCAGCATGGGAATATGCGTGGAGCCCACAGTGCCCATGATGAAGCCAAAGAAGCCGGAGCAGATCGCCAAACCCCAGAACTCCCACACAATAGTGAAGGCCACCAGAACCAAGCTCATCAGAACCACACACCCCAACAACACCAAGGTCTTTCTGAATCTGACTTTGTTTAGCACCACTCCAATGGACAAGCGGCCAAGGATGTCAGCCACAGCCATCACAGATAGCATGTAGGAGGCCATGGTGGATTCCACACCCCTGCTTTTGCTCAGTTCAATAATGTAGAGCTGTGGCGCAAAGAAGCCAAGAGTGGCAAATAGACCAAAAAGGGAGTACCAGATGAAGCCAGGGTCTTTAAGGACAGAGAAGTCCAGAAGCTTGGAACTGGTGGACCTTAAAGGGCCCCCATCTAGCTCTGCCAGTTCCCCCTTGTCCTCATTGACTTGAGCAGAAGGCAGGGACAGTGATATCTCCTCATTGTCTTTGTCCTGCACCTCGTCCTTCGACTCCATCAGAGCTTGAGTTTCTCCTTCTACATTTCTCAGGTCTACATTTGAGGCAGACAGGGAGGTGACACCAGAGTCCTCTGAACCTTGGGAGATGGCCGAACTGATAGAGGTTCTGGTTTGTTCATTTTCCAGCTCGTAAACAGCCTGCATCTCTTTCATGGAGAGTGTCTCGTCATCATTTTTCTTTAAAGGTTCTGGCTCAATGATGATTGGACGAAGCAGAACCCCACAGCCGATCACAGATGCCTGAATTATACCTAGAATAACTAGACAGAAGCGCCAGCCAATATGCTCCTTGAGTGCAGTGAAGGCTGTGGAAAAATGGGAGGGATGAGGAGAAGAACAATCAGGTTATAGGTTACAAGTCATTTCTGATGTAAATGCGCTTTGATCACTTACCTGGGGCAAATACAAACATAGCAACAGATTCTCCTGAAGAAGCCATCGAGGTGACAAGCGAGCGCCGTCTGGAAAAGTACTGGGCTAGGATGGTGATAGTGGGGAGGAAGCTGAGGCAGTAGCCAAGGCCTGTAAACAAAGGAGAAGAGAAAAAGGGGACATGACAGCCACTGGCCCGCATGGTAGAACACTGCATGGATAAGGGGGTGGGTCAAAGATTCAAGGTGTCAGGTCACTCCTTTGTCAAAGATGGCAGGCTGCTTGTGATGACTCACGTTTGCTACAGCTGTTGCTGAAAGACAAAAGGCATGTAAAGACAAAAAAAAGAGAGACGGGGGAGAGAGAGGGGAGTCGTCAAGTTAGCTGTAGTCCATTTCACAGGCCGACATGGTAATTATGGTGGGAGAGCTAGCAGTGCTTTCTGTCCAAGAAAAAAGCAAGTTAATGTGCCTTGATGACGTCTTGATGACGTCATTCAGTCTATTACTTTGGTTAAGTTAATTTATTGCTTTCTCTTGAGCTGCTTCAGTTTTATTACACCTGATCTTAAAGTAAAATTTGTGTTTTTGGGATTCTATTTTACTCTCTTTTTCCTGTTCCGCTCTGTTTTGTCAGTCCTGGACAGCTAAGATATTAGAGTAGACCTCATTGGATGGCGTTTAGGAGAGGCCGTTCACCTCTCAGTCATTGGACAGTTCTGGAAGAAATACATTGCAGCAGATTTTGTTGCTCACACTGCTAGAAGTCCCTTTAGATCAGGTCAAAGAATTTACAGGGTGTTAAATAAGACAAACACATCTGCAGAAGTAAAGCAGTCACTCTGTAAATGGTGCACTATGATGACAAAAACAGACACACAGGCAGATAAAGACACAGAGATGTGGAAAAGCTCATGTCTTTTTTAGTACCTGATACAATGCCAGTGGTAATGTACATCTCAGTGATGGAGCTGGTAAAGGCAGAGGTGATCGTTCCGAGGCTAATAAGGAAGCCGCCCATCATGACCACTGGTCGATAGCCAAAGCGGTTGCTCAGCATTGTTGACAGAGGAGCTGAGGATGAAAGGCACAACAGCAATTTATTTAAAATGATTTAAATACAGTCAAACTTTGGCTGTTGTTTCATCACGATAGGGTAAAATTATGGTCATCACTAGCTGATTGTACTTTCTCTCTACATCTGAGACACCTGCCAGACTCCTAATTAACAAACATATCCAAACACATTTGTGGCCCAGACCACCAAAATGCTTGAACACAAACTTTCCTCAATGTCAACAATGTCAGTTTTCACATACAGCAAGTTATTTGATGACAATGTGATACAGACTTGTTCATCATAAGCACAATTTAATACTAGGAGGGGGCCAAGAACTGAGCCTTGAATTCATCATTTTATTTCTTTTAGATCAATAATTTCTGATATTGACTACATATCCGCTGTCTTCTATGATCTGAACAACACAAGGGCCATTTATTAGAGCCTGACACATTTTCCCAATCTATGTAGATATTATTTGTATAATAGGCTGGCAACCTGTCTGGGGTGTGCCCCGCGTCTTGCCCTATGGTTGCTGGGATAGGCTTTGTAACAGTTTAAGAAATATGAAAATGAAGTGGTTAGGAAATGGGCACTGACATTACCTTTTGCCTTTGTCTTACATTCAGTTTTTCTGCATGCACATAGTCTCTTAAAAACTAACGGACTACAGGAGAAGAGACTGACCAGAGAAGGCAAAAACGAAGACACAGATGGAAATGACCCATGACACACGGCTGTTGCTCTCCCCAAACTCTTCCATCAGATCCTGGAGGAAGACACCCAGGCTCTTGATGACCCCATAGGTGCAGACCTCCACTAGAAAAAAGGCCAGAGCCACAGCCCAGCCCCAGCCCCCATCGGGCACCTCTGGGTAAATGTTTGGACCCAAACAACTTTGGACATCGGGTATCTTCATTGCTAAACCAAGTCACCTGTAGGAGGAGATGGAAATAACGGTGACAACTGGAAGTCAAAAGTGAATTTGCTGGTTTTGGGCCACTTGGTGGCAGCAGAACTCCAGCCCAAACAGAGATGTTGTAAATAAAAACACCCCTTTGCTGCTGCTGAGCACTGAGTCAGACACGTTTAACAGAAACAGCATTGATTAATAAAAAAAAAAAGAACCAATACTTTGCCCTTAAGGTAAATATTAAAGCACTGAATGGTCGAGTAAAAAAGCACTATATAACAACTAGTCTATTTACCATATCCCTACTCCATATACCTCAGATGGCTCAAACCACTTTCTTTGTCAGATTTCTCACATGTACTACACAAAGAGAATAAGAGTTAACAAATTTAATTACCCACTACTCACAAATCCAACCAATACCTCAAATTCTCAGTCTTACTGTACCCGCTTCTATCATTTTGTAAAAATTTGCAAATCTCTGCATTTGGATAGTTTATGGTTAATAAGACAAACTGAGGTGGTCATCTATTTTTAAAGTGGCTATTTACTGTTAAAGCCAAGGTAAGACTGACGTCTCGAGTGAGACTCAGTTGAGTTTCGAAGAGCCTATGCTATGCATGTCTTTAATGTTGAGTCTCTGGCACACTTTTATTCCATTCTTTGCACAGTTAAAAAAAAAATCAAACCAGGAGTGTTTTGAGGCAGTATTTTGTCTGCACAAGGTCTTTTACTTTGAAAGTTAACTTCCTCATCTGCTTTGTGAAACTCTGATGCACAGCTGACAAAAAAAATCACACTGAAATCACAAGTGCTGTCTTGAGTCATACAGGAAGAACCAAGGCAGATTTGCAACTTTTAAATGTGCCTCTAACACACTCACTACTTCGTTTAGTAACGAGGTCAAGGTTCATTACTAAACTGCAGTAATAGTCCTTTAAGAGGCAGTATCACCTAATACCAGCCGCATACATGGACTCTAACTCTTAATAGAGCTAGGCGATATCGACAGAAATATTATCACAATATTTTTTTTCTGTATGGAACAATTTTGACAATTATCACAGCATAGATTCACATTACTATCCAAAGCTAGCATCTGTTTTGTTGCAAACTGAAAGTTAAAATCAATGTTTTTAACTAATAAGGCTTATTTTTAATGACACAAATTTAATACAACTATAGACATTTTTGGTTCACAGGTATTAAAAATATAGTTACCTTTAATTAACTGGCAATTTAACAATGCTTGGTTCTGTTTAACAGTGCAAATATATTTAAGTCCTAACATAAAAATTGCAAATCAAGTCTACACCACCCGATGTAGCTACCTTTATTTTCTAACACTTGAAAATCTTCAAGCAGAAAAACTTTTATTTAAAGTAATCAACTTTTCCTTAAAAATGACGAAGCTTTCCAGTTTTGAGAACAACTATACTTGCACTACCATTAACAATGTAAAGATGTTTCAAAAAAACAAACAAAAGCAACAACGACTGTAAAACAGTTCAACAGTGCAAATATGCTAGTCATGGCATTAACCCTTAGCTGAGCCTTAAAAATCCTAACTCTTAACACCTTTCCCAAAACTGCTGTAAAAATAATAAGAGTAATATCTTAAATGACTCAATCTGTTAAAACCACTTTTAAAGCCTGAAATATACGTACCAAAAATGAATTATAATTCTTTTTAGTTGAACCCTTTCCAGTAACTCCACTGTGTTTTTATCAGAAAAAAAAACTAAGAAGCTTTCTAAAAGTTCTACATTTCAAGGAGTGGTTGATTATTATTGTTCCCGGGCCCTCAGATCAGTCACTGACTGGCAGCAACACTGATTTGCATGTATTCTTATTTTTTCTTTAATGTCAGGTTTAAAAAACAAAAGAAGTCACACTCAGTGTCCTAAGAACAAAAAGGCAGCTTAGAAAATAATTCTAATTCAGTACTACTATGCTCAAGTACAACACTGAGGTACTTCACATACTCGTACATACACATCACAGTATGGTAGTACTGTGGGAGTGTGTGATCAGAATTTCTCACTATCTTTGGTTCATGAATAAAATAATCAGAACAGATAGGATAGGATGGCTCTGACCTTAAATATACATATATATATATATATATGACTAGACACATACTAAATATGGACAGTAAAAGAATGAAAGCTGCCTCTGCCAACTGTAAATGTAAAATGTTACGGTTGCCTTCAGATCCCGTGTTCGACACATCCGCAGTGCAGAGGACGGATGATGTCGATATATCGCGTCCACTAAAACAGCTCACAAGTTATTTCTGCTGCTATTAACTGTTGAATGTTCAGAAAGCATTCGCATGTGTTTAAGTGATTTCTCTGAGGGATGATGAAATAATAAATCCGTCAGTAAGTATAGTATACTGTCACATAAAAAACCGTATTAAATTCTAACAGTAAGGAGGCATCGCTGCTGCCGCTGTACCCCACCCCTCGGCAGCATCCTACAGCTGGATTGCCAAACTTAGTCTTACTTACCTGCAGAGTTGGGAGGACTGGTTCGGGAGGACAGCCAGCCTTCTGGTGTAACAAAGTTCTTCTATCTCATTATCATTATAATGTAGCTTTGAAGTATCTATACAGTTTATTGTAAGTAACCTAAAAAATGTGACGCTTTTCAGTCTCAAACTCTAATATCTAGCCACTGATAGCAAACAATAGGTGAAGCCTGACAGTGGTGCGGCTTAGACCCGGTCTGGCTGTGTCTCAGGGAGCTGCATCTTTTGTCTTCAGCGGATTATTTCCTGCCTGCTTTGGCAGCTCTTTACCGGCTCAAGCCGGTATTCAAACGCGGGCGCGCAGCTCTGGACTTCATGAACGCGCAAGTTCCTCGTGCGAGACAACCGACGACACAGCAAGTCCCGCCTGCAGACGCCGGCGCCGTGCTCGGTACGGTGTCGATCTAGACTGGGCCGTTTACTCACACATTCAGCGGATACACGAGCCAAGGTTTACTTTTTAAATAACACTCCGAAGCAAAGCTAGCAAGTCACCAAAAGCGCTTCATGTCAATGCTTTTAAACGGTAGACAGCGACCTACGCGCACTCCCACACAAAGCTTCGCTAACACAAGAAACGCGTTTTATTCGT
>VVHJ01005092.1:9114-20642 GCA_015107715.1 Tylochromis polylepis
TCTGGGTTTGTGTGTATACTTATGAATAACTGTGTATGGGTCTATTCTGAGAAAATATCAGCTGGCGGATTTCCACGTGTGTGTGTGTGTATGTGTGTGTGTGTGTGTGTGTGTGCCAGACCATTAGGACACTAACAGGGTTTAAAAGGTAGGCTTGTTGCTGATGCTGACACAATAGTCGGTAAATAGGGAGAGAGGACCCAGACTGTTTCCTCTGAGTCAGACATATCAGCAAAGATCTACTGAGATTGGAAGACACACTTAAATAACACTTAAGCCTCTTCAGTACAACACTAAATCACAAGAAATGACTCCTTGCTTCACAAGTTCTAATATTTGTACACATAAGAAGTTTGACCAGCAACTAAAATTAGAACTTCAAGCGACAGATTTGGTCACACATCTTACTGCCTGTGAGCTGACGTTGCTTACCAGTGCACCACCGTGCTGCCCTCAAATATGGAAGCAATACCTTTTCATAGATTAGAAAGAGACAGAAACATAATTTACATGTTGAAATAACCGGCTATTTCATTAGGTACACCTGTTCCAATCACAACCCATGCATTTAGCTATGTAGAAATGATTTAAATGACCGGCTGAAGTTCAAACTGAGCATCAGAATGGGAAAGAAAAGTGACTTAAGTTCCTTTTTACCAGGATGTTTGTTCTATACCTTTTGAATGTTTCATAATCTTGTACAGTCTCTGTTCAGAAAAAAAAAAAAGTCCAAAAAAAGAGTGGGAAAATGGATGAAAGTGCTTTGTTGGTGCCAGAACAACTACTCATTACAACCAAGGGATACAGACGATCATCTCTGAGAGCACAACACATTGAACCTTATAGATGATGGGCTACAGCAGCGGGAGACCACACCAGGTGTCATTCTTGTCAGCTAAGAGCAAGAAAACTGGAAGCACCTTCACTAACAGACTGATTCAATTCCTAATAATACACAGTATCTGTCTGGCAAATAATCATATTATCATTACTATTTGCTATTTTAACTGCTGTAATAATAATACTGTAAGTAAGTAATAATGTAAAATCGTCTATCCCTACCTGAGCGGTGGTACCTGGCTGCACTGTGGCCACAGTGAGAGAGGCAGCTGGGTCGAGAGAGGCGCCTCCTGGCCTCCACAGAAAGCGCGGCCATCACAGCTCCCATAATCAGCTGAACTGTCACAATAGCAAGAGGTCTAACAGGAGAAGATCCAGATTTTAAAGGACTAAATGTAAACGCTCGATCGTGGAGATCAATGCTAATAAAATTCTTTAAAATGTCTGAGCCGCCCGCCAAGTTTGACTCCGGGCACTGAAAGTTTCAGCTCAGCCTGAGAGAAGGCAAATGAACAAATCTCACCTACTAACAAAGGCAGCTGGAAAAAGCGACAGGTGAGAGAGACGTTTGTGTGTGTGTGTGTGTGTGCATGTGCATGTGTGTGTGTGTGGCCACATTTGAAAATCTGTTTGAATTTGTGACACCACATCACAGTGAGAGAGGGAGATAAAAAAGAGGAAAGGATCAAACAGCACCGCAGAGCTTCTGACCTTTCACATCACACATGTAGCAGACGCCCCGACATTTCTTTTTTTTCTGCCTGTCTCACTCCCTTCCTGTCTTCAGATCGTTCCCCACACAGAAACATGACTCTGACTCCTACTGTCTCACAAATTCCTGTGGCTCTGGAAAGTCAAACAACTCCCCAATATCTGTAGTACCTCCAAGAGCATAAGTGAATGTTTTATGGTTGTTTCTTTTGTGTAAAGAAACCATTATGTAGTTCTGTTCTGCAATACTGTTTTGCATCTGTGTGAATGATCAGACTCATGCACACAGATGCTCAGACAGTAGCTGTTCCCCTTGAATTTAACAGACTGCATATAATTCTGGTTGCTGTAGAGTTTTTCCAAGTAAAACAGCAATTTCTCTCTGTTTTCTCCAACCATAGACCCTCTGTTTTAAACATACCTGCAGATTTCCTCCACACAAGAGGATAAAATGACCCAAAGACTATGTAGTAATCCAGGAATGCCATAAAACTGCTCATGCATAACAAAAAATGTAATCATAAAGGAATATAAAGACAGGTGCAGCTGTTCAGTCTATCGGATAGGAACGAATGAAGCAAGGAGGGAGTAAAAATCTGAGCTACAAGGGAACAAACAAAGCAGTCCCACTGCATGTAAAAAAAATGTGAAACACCTTAGGTAACCTTAGGTTACTCTTACAGTATGCTTTGAGTTATTATCCATTTCCATCCCATCATTAATAAACACTGCTGGCACATTTCCACTGGCAGATGTTATGGCATGGGCCACACGTGTCCATGCCATAACATTGCCTGAGCCACATTTGACAGATGATGAGGTATGCTTTGGGTCATGAGCTGCCTCTTTCCTCCTCCATACTTTCTCTTCCCATCATTCTGGTACAAGTTAATCTTGGTTTCATCTGTTCAAATGATTTTTTTCCGAACTACGCAGACTCTGAGATGTTTTCTGACAAAGTCTAATCCGACCTTCTTGTTCTTGACTGTAGCCAGTGGTTTGCACCTACATGTAAATCTTCTGTATTTACATTCATGAAGGTGTTACAATGACACGCCAACCTCCTCATATTATTGAGTTGGTTAGATGTTGAGAAGCTGTTTTTCTTTAACCAATTCTGTCATTGTGCACTTTAGTTTTCTTCTGAAGTCTTTGAGCCGAGTATGTACAATCTTTTTAAGAAAATACTAGATTGTTGAGATTTTGCTACCTCTCTGATAGGTTTATTTTGTTTTTAGCCTCCCTCACTTACATCAGCATCTCTTTGGACCTCACGTTGAGAGGTCCAGTGAACAGATACAAAATGGAAGTTCAGTATTTTTAATGAACTCCTGATTTTGCTTAGTTTGCTTAAAGTTGAAAATCTGCACTTAATAAATACAAATATTTTAGGGTTTTTTTGTTTTTTAAAAAACTTGTACAAACACAGAGGATTAAACAGGCTAATAGCTGATATTCTTTAGAAAGAGGTAGTCAAGCTGTTTATCTACTTATTTTTTATTTGACTTCAGAACAGAGCCGATAAGAGTAAATTTCAAAATGTAATCTCATTTTCGGCTTGACTGCATTATAATGAAATAGTCTGGCTTTTATAGGTGAGTCTCTGGTTGGTTTATCTCTCTTGAATAGAAATTATTGAATTATTAGCAAATGGAAGAATAAATAATCTAATTTATTAAAATTTATCACTTTTACAGTTTTCACACCAAAGACAAGGTCTCTATCATTTTTGATATTTGCAGTAAATTTAAAGCCAAATTATAATTTTTGAAAGCCCTTAAAAAGCTCTTCTTTAAACTGTTGTCATAAAACTAAATTTGAACCAATGTACTTGCCATGTAATATCCACTCTGTCCACCAGAGGGCGTCAGACACTAAACAGCACACAAGAGCAGCTCGTGTTCATTCGCTGACACGAGCAGAAACTGGAGATATTAGATCAAATTTTGATAAGATCAAGTTTGTATATGATCTGATTACTGTCAGATCATATACAAGCTTACTAAGCCATAAATGAAAAAGAAGACAATGTGTGGTTTGTCACAACATCTGTATCCGTGCTTGACAGGAGAACAATCAGGAATAAAACAACACAAGAAATCTAATTTGAAAAGCCTGCATCTCTGAATCCTCCCTGTTATTTGCTGCATGTTCACGAACATGAGTGGAGATCTTTAAAGAACATCTTTAAAGGCTTTACACAGATTTTAAACACCCTGTTGCTCAGTCAGAAGAGAGCTGACTAAACCATCCAAGTCTCTTTAATGCTCATTTCTTCCCAAACAACCTACCCCAGGGACATAAGACGAAAATTTTACTGCACATTGCACCAAGTGTTGACAAGAACTGCCCTCTGCACTCTCAGTAAACAGCACCCCAGACATTTAAAATTGCTCTATGGCCTTACCAACTCCAAGAGCTGCAAAAACCTTATAGTGGCCATTAGGGAAAAAGATGGCATCTCTTTCATGCTTTTTACACTCCTGCTGTCTCTGCCTCACTCCTTCAACTTTTTGCTATGTTCCAATTAAAACTAAATCCAGTCTTATATCCATATGAGATAATCTCCTTTTCATAAAACCACCTCAGCCTGGCAGGTTCAAAGCCAGACCTGGATGTGTGATTAAAACAGGGTCTTACTTTTCCGCTCCCCTCGCTCTGCTAAGGTTGTTTTATTTTTAAATTCCTCTAATTTCTCTTCATCCAGCACCAAAATATCCTCTCATATTCCCTTCCCTCCCTCTTGAAGGCAGAATTAGGTTTAGCTAGTGGATCACTGGAGACCTGAGCAGAATTTGGTTAGAAATATTCAAACAGGGAACAGCCGAACAGCAGAGAGTTTAAACTGAGGAGGAGACAAAAGAACTTTTTCATCCATCATCCAGTCTTGTCATTGTCCTGATATCCTGATGTGTCATCACCTGTTTGCAGAGAGTTTAGGAGTAGCAAGAGAAACAGCAAGAGATTTCAAACATAACGAGTCTGAACAATTTTTAATAAAAAGAAGGTGATACAAGGAGGGTTGATAAAGAGGAAACAGTGGGGCGGAAAAGCGAGGAATACCAGGTGCTGATTCAGCTGGCGGTGGCTTGATGGGGTTTGCTGGACGAAAGGACAGAAGAGGAGGACAGCAGATAGACTTACATCTAATCAATACTGATGGAAGGACACGGGGACAGATCAATAAAACGGAGAACAGAAGTGCCAATGTATGTTTAACACATGAATAAAGAGCACTTCTTGAATCTTAAGAGTCACTGCATATTTTCCTCCTTAAAGTACTCGTGGCAACATTGTAAAAACAAGACAGACACATGCACATATTCAGCCTGTTTATAAAGTCAAACTACCAACACAATCATACCGATGATGAAGTACTGTACTTCAAATATCTATCCATTTATTTCTGCTTATCCACTTCAGGGTCATGCTGAAACTGGAGATTATCCCAGCTGTCATGGGGCGAGCATCAAGCCACACCTGACAGGTCACCAATCTAACGCAGGGACAGACAGACCATTTGCACTCACATTCAGGCCTACAGCCAACTTGTAAGCACCAAATAACCTAACCCCATGTGTGTTTTTGGACTGTGGGAAGAAGCTAGAATACCTGGAGAGAACCCACAGAGGCACAGGAAGGACATGTAAATGCCACACAGACCCCAGCTAGTGGATTTGAATCCAGTGTCTACTTGCTGTGAGGTAACAGTGTTAATCACTACAGCACCATGCCAGCTTCCTTCAAAGAGGAACTTTCAACTTTGTGATTCAACTCTGTGATTACAATCATAGCCTGCTCTTTTTAATTATTATCTACATTTAACCAACAGCATTTGTAACTTTACATAAAGTCAGGGAGTTTATCTTAGTGGTCCCAAACTAGGAATCAGGTCTCAGGATAACTCAGTGAGATCATTATTAAGAGAGAAGAAGAAGAAAAAGAAGAGGAAAAAGAAAGCCCTGCTGCACCACTTCTATAAAAATAATTTCTTATTTGGTATCTGTGAAGCCTGAACTATCATGAAACCATCTGAGAGATTTAGAGGAGACACTGAGTTTCTGAAGAATTTTTATTTTTGATCATTAATGATCGAAAAAAAAAAAGGTTTTTACTGAATTAACTTAAATTTAAAGTGTCTATATCCATCAGATAAATGTGAAGGAGTACAAGTATAGACAAACATATAATAAAACTACTCAAGTTAAAGCTGAAAACTGGGCTTTAATACTTGAATGACTATAATCAGTTAAATATTCTGTCTCTGATAAAAATTAATGAAAGCATGCATGTAGATTTGTTTAAACTGTAAATAAATAAACAGAGTAAAGGAGGACAGAAAAAACATCAGCTTTTGTTTATAATCTGCTGTTTTAATAAGCTGAATGATAAAGGCACGACCGAACAAAAAAGAAAATACCTTGAACTAGCGTCCCGGTGATGAAGCCAAAGAAGCAGCGCAGCAGCTTGGTGATTTCCTTTTCACAGTGTGCCCTGCATGCATTCATCATCCAAACTTTGGCCAAATGACCACACAGTATAAAAAAAAGAAATGCTGATCTTGCAAGAAAAATCAGAAATGTGATAAAACACAGATAAGTTGAAGAAAAAGCATCTTTTGATATAAAGGTTGTTTCATTTGTTCCACTTTGCTTACAGGTGATCTTCACTTCCTCCTCCTCCTCCTCCTCTCTCCACTACCCTTGGATTCAGAGGTGACTCGAATCACATGATGCAACTGGGTTTCTGTACCTGAAACCACCATCGCTTTCCTTGAATACAACCCAGTCTGACAAACCACAAAAGAAAACACCGACCCCCCCAACACTCCTCCCGTTTCAGCCGTCATCAGGCCACAGCACTGCGTGGTCACCGGGACCACCGTGCCACCGTGTACAGTCATTCGGAGAAAGAAATCCCAATATTCTACTTAGCTCCCTCCCTCATTTTCCTCGCTTCCATATCTAATCCGACTCATATTACACTTTTCATGTTACAGTCACTGATATCTCTTTGTCTTTCAGTTTCACTGATACAGCCTTCTTATCTGACTCTTCTTCCCTGATGTGAGAGTAACTTAAAGTAGAGATTAAACTTTATGCTGACTGAAATTGTGAAGTCATGCATGCTAAAACAGACAGCACAAGAGTGGAGCTGTACAGCATAGCTGACGTTATTTATAGGAAATGTTTATTCATGTTTTCCTGTTTTATATCACTTTAAATTAAATATCTTTGGGCTACTTTAACCAAAACAAGCAGGATGAAAATGTCACCGCATGCTTTAAGTTTGTTTAGCAGCTGAAATGTTAATTTTCTTTTTTTACAGAGAGGATTTTATGAGTTTATGACTTCATAAATCACAAGAGGCAGGAGAATTCCCAGAAGAAAATGTTCTACAAATCAGGCGCTGAATAATATATCAACAAACCTCTATGCTCAGAATACAAACGGGATTAAAACCAGAAAGTTTGGTTTGTGCGGCTATGAGCGGAGTGCAGATTTCCACAGATTTGTGTACATTTTAATTAGAAACTGCCATTGTACATTAATAAAATGTAAGCAACGATAACACAATGGAACTTACAGTTTATTATAGTTATTTTTGTATTAAAAGTTTTCTGAAATTTGCCGTTTGGATGTTTACATATGTAAAATAAGCATTAAATGTCTAGTATGGAGGTTTTCTTTTCACATGATGAAGAAGACATGTTATGGAAGCTAAATAAATAAATCTGAACTGTGCCTGTGAAAAAATCTCATCTTAACATAGATGATTCATTCATTCATTCATTACAGACACCTGCCTGCCACCAAGTGTAAGCATTTAGCTTAGTATTAGTCTGATAAATCTCAGGCATAATCGTAGAACACACACAAACCTGTTAGCTGGCTTTAATCCTTTCTGAACCTTAAAAAGTCCAGTCAAACTTAATCAAGCTTGAACACATGATTCATAAGACTAGACATACTGTAAGAGTGATTGTCATTTGTAATACACTGTATTAAACATGTTATTGATAGGAGTTACTGGCAGAGAGCCAGTAACTTTCCACTCGAGCAAGCGTGACTCAGCACAACTTTGGGGTGGCTGGACTATGTGCAATTCTGCACGTAGGCCAGCACGTACACACTCGATGTATAGGGTGGAAGACCACCCTCTCTTGTCTGTACATGATTTATGATTGTGTGTCAATAAAAGGAGCAGCCCGCCATTGTACGGGGAGACCCGCTGAGTTCTGAAGCGGCTCTCCCCATTGCAGTGGTGTGTGTTAATAATCAAACTGTACAGAGTGTCTTCGCTTCAATCTCCAGCACAAGAGGGGTTTCTGAACCAGCCAGAGTGTTATTAAACTTATCACATACTTCACTTGATTTATTCACAAGTTCACCCATTGAGTGACAAGTAATCCTGAGCTAATCTAGCTATGACAGGAGATATCTGAAGTGATTAAAAACTAACTTCATGATTCACTATTGCAACAGAAACATATGCTCAAACATTTTAGCATCCCCTTGGAATACAGTGGCTGGATAAGAATACTGTGCAACCTACACATTACATTTAGAGGAGCTGCTTGGCAATGAAAACGTATACCATGAAGCTCCTGGTGCACAGTTTTTGTGCTGATGTTAATGCCAGAGGAGGCTTGGACCTCTGTAGTCAGAGCGTTAGCAACATTTACATACTTACCTTTGTGACTGAGTTGCTGTGGTTCCTAAATTCTTCCACTTTTCATTAAAACCACTCACAGGTGAATATCTAGGCAGACTGCATGGCCAGGTGCTTGATTTTACACATGTGAATTTAAAGATTAAGAGGTGTCGCTCAGTAATTTTGTCCATATAGTGTACTGTTTTCTGAGTGCTTTGTAATGTCTCTGTATTTACTTGATTATTATTATTTTTAAGTGCTTTGCTGTCAGTTTTGTGAAGATATTTTTGTAATTTGCATTTTTTATCAATCTGCAGTGCACTAAGCTCTCAGGGCCACCACATAATGTGGATAATGTGTACTAAGAATTACCTCTTCAGATTCTGAGGTAACACTACTAAATAAAACTTTAAATGTAGTTTACATCTTTATTCACACAAGTAGCAGCACAAAGTGGTGTGAGATTGATCTTAAATATATTTAATGTCACATAAACCATGTCAGCTACACATAAAAGCTGAACATGGCCACTGTGATGTCAGCTACTGGTGTGTGAAGTCCCATTCTTAAAACTTTGAACACACTGAACACATTTGCCATAACTGTCTTGGTCTGTTTTAAAATCAAACCTCAAGAAGAGGGGAGGATCTGACTGAGGAACCAAGAAACACTGTACAATTATTCCAGAGAGACTTACAAACTGCACATAGACGCCAGGGCAAGAGTGCTGGAAGTGCAGGCGGCCGGGACACCTGCGACGGGAGTGTCCACTGATTGTGTTCCACGTCACCGGCACGCCGGCACCCTCCCCCGGTCCAGGAGGGACGTACCGCATTCTGGTAAGGTGTCAAGGGGGTATACGCCAGGCTTTGGTGGACACGGGCTGTGGGCAGACCCTCGTGCACCAAAGCCTGGTTCACCCTGGGGCATTATTGGAAACAGAGTGGGTGGAGGTTAAGTGTGTGCATGGGGACATTCACAAATATCCCATAGTGCCACTGCTTATAAAATTTAAGGGCAAAACGCATAGAACAAAGGCTACAGTTAGTTTGCGCCTGTTGCATCCCCTAATTTTGGGAACAAATTGGCTGGGGTTTAATAACCTGTTGGGGTAGTATGTGGGGATGCGATCACGACCTGTAGTAGCGTGTAGTGTCTGCACGGTGCTCAGCAGTGACGCAGGGTTGTCCAACACTTACTCTTCGGGGGAGAAGACGGTGGGGCCTTCACCTGAGGTCCCGCCAGCTCCGGTGAGTCACCCCATGGGAGATTTCCCACTGGAGCAGTGTCGTGACGACACCCTACGCTCAGACTTTGACCAAGTGATAGAAATTGATGGTCACGTGCTGTGCCCTGAAGCTGCGCGTACCTACCTGCGCTTTGTATTATTGAACGATAGGCTTTATTGAGTGAGTCGTGACGCTCGCACAGAGGAAACACACACCCAGTTGTTGGTGCCGAAAAACCACCAGGAAATGATTTTCCCGGTGGCTCATTATAACCCCATGGCAGGACATATGGGATAAGACAAAACTCTGGAGCGAATAATGGCCCGATTTTATTGGCCAGGCATCCGAGCAGATGTGTGCCAATGGTGTGCGTCATGCCCGGAATGTCAGCTGGTTAACCAGCCAGCCATCCCAAAAGTGCCTTTGCGCCCACTACCATTGATGGAGGTCCCGTTTGAGCGCATTGGCAAGGACCTCATTGGGCCATTTCACCGGAGTGCATGTGGCTATCACTTTGTATTAGTTCTGGTGGATTATGCAACACGCTACCCGGAAGCAGTGCCGCTGTGCACCATTTCTGCAAAGAGTGTGGTGCAGGCGCTGTTTCAGGTCATCTCCCGAATCGGCATCCCGAAAGAGATAATGACTGACCAGGGCACATCATTCATGTCTCCCACACTGAAAGAGCTGTACAAATTACTGGGCATTAACTCTATTTGGACCAGCGTCTACCACCCTCAGACTGACGGGCTGGTGGAGCGGCTGAATAAGACTTTAAAGTCCATGATTCGGAAATTCATTCACGAGGATGAATGCAATTGGGATCGCTGGCTAGACCCTCTGTTGTATGCAGTTGTTTGGACCTGATTAAAGAAAACTGGGAGGAAGGTCCAACCCCACTGAAAAATGAGATTCAATACGTTCTGGACCTGAGAGCAAAGCTGCACACGCTGGGGAGGTTATCACAAGAGAATTTGCTTCAGGCCCAGGAACGTCAGCAATGCCTGTACAACTGAGGGGCTAGACTCAGGCAATTTTCACCGGGAAATAAAGTGCTTGTATTGCTCCCTTCTTCCAGCTCAAAATTACTCACCAAGTGGCAAGGGGCCTTCATGGTCACACGCCGGGTGGGCGACGTTGGCTATGAGGTGGTACGGTCAGACAGGGGAGGAGCCACGCAAATATATCACTTCAACCTCCTTAAAGCATGGAGCGAGGCTGAAACCACTTCTCTGGTGAGCCTGGTTAAGGAGATAGATGAGTTGGGGCCGGAGGTGCCAAATTCCACCATTCCCGCATCCCTCCGTTGTGATAACCATCTCACACAGGCCCAGAGAGCAGATGTTGCCGTGCTGCAACAGCGTTTTGCAGATGTGTTCTCCTCCCTGCCTGGCTGTACTTCACTCATCAAGCATCATTTTGAAATGCAGCCTGGCATGACGGTGTGTTCACGGCCCTACAGGCTCCCTGAACATAAAAGACAAATAGTTCAGAGGGAATTGGCTGAGATGCTGAAAATGGGAGTAATAGAAGAGTCACACAGCGCCTGGCGTAGCCCCATAGTTCTTGTAGTGAAGAAAGATGGGTCTATACGGTTGTTAAGAGGAGGATAGAGTTTTGTTTAAACGTTTTATTTCTTGACATTGTATGAGCTCTCAAGTGAACTGGACATTTTTGGACAGAAACTGTGCTGGTCTATTTTAACTGTTATTATCTTATCTGTTCCTGTGCAGAGCTATTTTAACGTTTAACCGAAATGACTTCACCTTGTTCTTATCTTAAACGGCCAACTGCTCTTGTAAAAAGGAACCCCACCTTTGTACGCAATACCTATAAATAAAGGAGCGTCGAAGCAAAAGGGTGTGAGTCTCACATGAGCTCTCACCCGTGCACACGTTAAACTTGTTGTGTGTTCTTTCTACCCTCGGGAGTCTTCCTAACAGTCCCTTAGTTATCTACATTTGATACCAGGCTCAGCTTCTTCAAAAATAATTTATAATGTGGTAAAATTTTAACAAACAAACCTCATTTTTCTTTAGAAGAAGAAACCTCGTTGGGGCTTAGCTCAATCATTGTCTGTAGCTTTCTGACCCT
>VVHJ01005096.1:4295-15067 GCA_015107715.1 Tylochromis polylepis
TCCAATTGGGGAAGTGTTTAACACACACACACACACACACACACACACACACACACACACACACACACACACACACACACACACACATCACAACACCGTGGTCTGACTGGTGTTTTTCCAAGACTGACTTAACCTAAATACCATCAACAGTGGTTTCCTGTGATGTTCATAGTTTCTCTTAAGTTCTCTGCTTTACATCAGCGTAATAAAGTAAATGCTCTTTTATTTAGAAAACTAAATGTTCATTAGAATCATGAATTAGAAATTGCAGTGGTACCACAGTAGTGAGTGAATTTACAATTTTGCTATTCAACTGTTTATTTACTGTTTTTATATATATCTTATGTATCTTATTTGTTAAACAACACCGTTAGCTAGCTTGCACACATTTATCAAACATTTTCGGTTTCTATACTATTAGCTATATTCCAACTGTTAGTTTTTACTTTAAGTTAAATTTTCTGATCAAAGCTTCCGATCACAGCTTCCAGTCAGTTCTTTTCAGATTAGTTTAGCTAATCTGTCCATGTCCCCCCTAGCTCCCGCAGAAGTAGCCCCCGGGGAACCTTTTTCCCTGGTTGGAAACCATCTCTTGTTTAAAGGGAGTTCTTTCTTTCCACAGTCACCAAGTACTGCTCATCAGGATATCACCTCATTATCCCCTACTTTCTGTTTAATATTGTAGAATCTTTACCTTACTACATAAGTGCTTAAAAGCAAATAAACTGGTTCTTATTTAGCACTTTCCTACTCTACATGTCTCATTCACCCATTCATTCAAGTATTTTTTCTACATTTAAGTGCTTTCTATCTATCTAACACACGCGACACACACATTCACACTCCAATGAACACACCAGGAGCAACTCAGGGTTCAGTACCTCAATCGAACTGCCAACCTTTCAATTAGTACATGACCTGCTCTACCTCATGAGCCACAGTCACCCACAGGCGACTGCTGTTAAGAACCAGCGCTTTATAAATGAACTGGACTCAATTTGTGTCTTACCTGACATGTGAGAGTTGAGAGAGTGCATCATGAGTGGGTGATGGATGGGTCTCATGTACTGGGGCTGGACAGCCATGTGATTGGCATGCTCCACAGGTGCTGAGTGGTGAAGAACGCTGACCTATGCAGAACAAAGAGAAGAGGACTCTGTGGTGTAAATTATAAAAAGAGAATCTAGTGTAAGAAGACAGTAAGGAAATGACTTAACACAGAAAAGATTCAGGGTAACATTGAAAGATAAAACAAATAAACCAGAAAAATAAGACAGAGACACTGGGTAGATGAGAATGTTTATATATCAAGCTCACCTCCAAATTGAACTCATTGCTGGTGTAGCGACCGTTGAGCTCCGAACAGGTAAGTCTGAACCTCCTCTCATTCAGACTGGCTGGTCGCCAGTTCCTGTAGCGCACTTGCCTCAGTGCCTGCTCATAGTGAGCCATGGAGTCCACACCTTGTAACACAGGAAAAAACTATGCCTTACTAATATCTAACACATGTCATGAAGCAGAACTGCGTATTGGTGACACAAATAAGCCTGTAATTAAACGACAGGGACATGTCTTAGGGACCTTTACATCTTTCTTAATGTATGATCGTCTGACTGCTGATTAAAGGGCACGCCATTTTCCAGATTTTTCCCTAAGATGAGACTGCAGAAGGTCACACAGCATTGTCAGCCTACCATAAATTGATATTCCAGAGGTGGAGTTGGTGGCATCAAGGTGTTTTCCCAGCAGAGCACTGTGATGAATCTCTAGACTTTCCCTGTCTGGATTCAGTTCTTCTCCAATTACCAGAACATCACAGTAGTCCAGATTGTGCATTACCTCCATCACTCCTGGCCTGCGGGCTGCATGCATGCACACGAATTTACACAAGTGTGAAAGTGAAATAATATGTCAAATATCCAACACGTATATGGTCGAATATAAAACACCTCAACAGAAAGAAAAGCAAAAAATGAATGTAAATGAACTAAAACATTATTAAGAGGCACATATAAGTTGAGAGCATCTATAACAGCCCACTCACGTCCACCGATGCCATCTCCCTTCATTACTGTGCTTGTGATGTGAAGCTCTTTGAAAGGTGCCACACCCAGCGGGCCCTGGAGGTCGCTGGCAGGCCTGACGAGTCGATTAGATCCAGCAATGGTGATTCTTGGTTCACTGGGTGGCAGAACCATAACTACTGCCTTGATGTCTGGGATGGAAAGACACGTGTCCTCTCCGAAACACCTGACACATACACACACACACACACACACAAAAGAGGAGAAGAAAAGGTTACAGGGTAGGACAGCACCTGTGTCGCTGCTTACTGCTTATTTTACTGCGCCGTATTTCCTTTTGTATAATTTAAATACCGCCGCACTGAATTAAAGGTTCAGGGAGCGACAGGGACATTTCTTTATTCCAGCTGAATCTCGCATACTTCAAACCTGTAAGCACAGCAAGCAAATAGTAAAATACTAAAAAATAACAATCTTAAAGCATAAACAGTCTGGTAGAAAATATTGTTTTCGTGTTCAGGATGATGGAGAAAATATGTTTTAAAGGCCTTAAATTTTAGGGCTAGATAAGAAAAAATGTATCTGAAATACACTTCTGTGCCACCAACTTGTGGGGGGGCATACACACACACTGATAGCATTCAGTATCACTCCTTCAATTTCCAGCTTCAAACTCATAATCCTTCAAAACACTCTTCATGTACCCTTGCTTCAAGATTACCCCTACAACATTTCACTCTCGACATTACTGTGAAGAAGTTTCAAGGAACCCCTCATTTCTTTATATTTTGCTTCAAACCTTCTGGCTTTCCGAAGGTCTTTCAAAGTTTTTCTTTGGACGTTGCCTGCTTTTTCACTCATTTTCAGTCCATATACAAAGGCACCAAATTCAAGGGATGACCCATTGTTGTGTCACCACGTAACAGACAACTTATCAAAGAAACAATTTAAATTGTATCTTTAGGCACTTTGTTACTAGTAGCCTGTCACAAACACATATTTTCTTACCATTTGTTTAGTTGACTCTACAAAAAATGTCAACACAGTCTGACATAAAATAGTATTTTTGTACCAATGAAGTGATTTCCAAAGAGCTGTTAGCAAAGTGCTTGACATATCTTGGCATGGGGTGCAGTGTGTCAAGTGGAAGACAAAAGAAGAAGTGGCACACCAAAAAAAATCCTAGAAATGGTCTCAGCAGAAGAAGCCATTCATAAGGGAGGGAAACAGGGAGTTATGCCAATAGAAGTACAATAAGAAGAACAAGAACTGGACTGAAAAACAATGGTAACATCACTGACTTTGCAACATCCAAATTTGAATTTTTGGGATCAAATGTCCTACAACAGTGAGCATCTACAGCCATCTGTAAAATGTCTCTGTCATGGTTGACAGTGTCTGACTTCATTTTTCAGCATTCTTAGTCATGGATTGGCCTCCCCAGAGCCTGGACCTCAACATTATTGAAGCAGTGTGGGCTGAATGGAATAAAAGGTAACCAACATCCAAAGAAGAGCTTTGAATGCCCTTCACGAAGCCTTAAGAACTATTATATACTTTATTCCCATGTATGTGTGCATGTTTCAATCAATCACTGCACTTTTCATTGTCATGCCCATCTTCCTAGCAAAATATAAAGAAATAAAGGGTTGGCTCTAGACTTTTGCATAGGATTGCATGTAACAAAACCTATTTTTTTAAGTGCTAAATTTATTGAGAGTTTTTTTAAAGATTATTTTAATGTCAATAGTAGTAATTTTGGGGGTTTTAAGTAGATTTTTCTTGCAGTGCTAATAGTGCCTGCCCATTTCACACTAGTATGATGAAAAAAACCTCTAACAGTTCAAACTTAGAAAATTATGCATATTCAATCCCTCTTAGTGAAAAACTGGTTTAGAAAATACGTTTTCAGGGGCTTTAAGTGGCCGCTGAGGTGCTTTGTTTGTGCAATCAATTTCTAGTAAGGCATCATAATTGATTACCACTTCTGAGGTTTGTTGGAATGCCAGGACAGGCTGGCAACAAAAAAGGAAAACTGGCAAGAATACCAAATTCTCCAGTGAGTTTGTTTTACCCACTCATCAAACAGGCCAGCTGCTTTTTGAAACATATACAATGCATATTAATTCAAAAGATTTTCTTTCAGTTTTTCCTGTTAAAAATAATTTCCATTGCTTTAGCATAAGAAAATCTGTTCCATTCTGGACAAACATTCTATGAAATGATGTGTACATTTTCATGTACAGTACACTGTCAGTTTTATTGTGTTGTAAGTAGCAAGTTGAATAAGTGTGATTCTGAAAGCAAGCAACCATGAACTCTCACCTGCACAGAAAAACATCCCACTTATGTATAAAGAAATGAAATCCACAAAAAGGGATGTTAGCTTTTAAGGTCTCAGATCAATCCTGGCTTGTTACCTGCCTTGACTACATGGCCCATAGTGTCTTCACTTTGAAATCTGTCCATGTGTGTGTGTGTGTGTGTGTGTGTGTGTGTGTGTCCGTCCTCAAAGCAAAAGCCGCTCCTGGAAACAACACTGCTGTAGGAACTACTACACAGCAGTGTGGTAGTTCCTACAGCAGTGGCTACTACTGCTGAGCACTATTTCAGTCTGTTTGTGTGTAGCCTGTCAGCGCAACCCTTCAAGAAGCAGTCTCCAAGATGGACACAGTCCAACTCATGGGTGCTGACAAAAGGGTGCCAGAAGTCTCTGAACTTCACACCTCTGTCCCACATTGTTTTTAACTTAACTACACATATGAGGTATGTTTTTTACCTGTTGTATAAACCATATTTTGAAGATGGATATGGCCCAAGAAAATGTTGATAAGCTACTTCTGCTGCCAGACATGGCTTGTGACACGGTGAAAACAACGCAACGTCTTTGTGTTGTTGTGGTGTTCAGAATTTTCAGAACACCGTATGTGTTATTTGACTACACACTGTCGTTTTTTTCCTCATTCACGGACTGCAGATTCAACATATCTGCTGAGGGCAAAGGCGGATCTATCTGCCGTTATCTCGAGGAGCGCTGTGAAGTGTTGTCAGAGTCAGACAGCCTCTATTGTTGCTCCTGGAGCTCGCCTCACTTTATCGACCCGCACGAGTCTAAGCTGATTTGACCTGCCTGCGTTCGCTGCTCAACAAATGAACAGGTGCCGCATGGCTGTGGAGACAAGACGTAAGACACGTGAACATGTACCAAGCACTCAAGCTAGACACAAGTCTCTCTCTGGGACAGTAAACAATATCTATATATGCAATCAAGCATGTTGCATCCAATGCGCCACAGCTTAGTGCTTTGAAGCAGATCAGGTCAGACATGAGACCCGTAGAGGAAATCCATATGAGTACTGGGATGTAATAATGATCCAACAGGAAACACAGGAATGAGTTAGTCTCAAAGTAGCAAACCAAACATGGTTGCCACTTAAAATTACCACTGAAATCTAAAAAAAAAGACATAATCATAGTCATTATCACACAAGATAAAAAAGATTTTTCAAATATTTTGTCTCAAACACAAAGTGAAAATGAATTCTCTGTGAAAAAACCCCTCAGTTGTATCTTTTTTAGTTTGTTTACAGTTAACAGTTGACAGTGTATGCACATGATACATATTGTATGAGTACACATCATCTGTCTTGGTCTGTGCAGGGGAAAATAAATAATCAGCCTACGACTTGTCTATTACATCAAATATATTTAATGTATACTGTAAGGTTTTGGTATAGTAGTGAAAATATAGACCATATCAGGTCACGAAAAGCCAGCTGAATTAAATTCCAAATTCATGGACACGTTTGTCTGTTTGCAGTACTGGGAAATAATAACATGCAGGAGATTTCTGGACAAGTACTTGAAAGAGAGGCAGGTTGAGTGACTGGCACCATCATCCTGAAGTGCTGCTGCTACTAGTGAACAAAGTCAATTTAATCAAGTCAAATCAAATCAAAGGCAGAGATAGACGCACAAGCACAGAGAAGAGGAGAGAAGAGGGAAAACATAACAAAAGCAAGGAAAATAGACTCTAGCAATATGGTCTTTGCAATCACCAGGGACAGCTGGCCTGCTTATTGGTTTAATAGTTTTTGCACTAATGATCCACCCTATGCCATCTCACTGAGAGCTCGGCTCTGGCAGCTGCTTTGCTCACCGCTGTTTCTGTTTGTAGCTGTTTTCACTGCCTGTGACCAAGTACCCATCTTATGCTGACCACCTTGTTTTCACATTTTACATTAGAGTTCTGGGGATTTTTACAAACGTGACAATGTCAGAAAGAGTTAAAATATTAATGTCTAAAGAAACAGGCAGAAATTAAAAAACAAAACGAAACAGAAGCCCACGACACATTAAATGTGCAGCTGTTCTGCATATCAAACAGGTCCCTAAATCGCTCCATTACACACAGAATGTAAGAAGCGCTATCTAATTTTAACCGTTGCAGGGGGTAGCGTGTTGGTGCAGTGGTTAGCACAGTTGCTTCAGGGTAGAAAGGTTTTAGGTTTGAACATGCTGGCCGGCTCTTGCCTTTAAGTGGTGAGCTTACTTGTTACTTCAGTGCATGCCTGAATATTCTCCTTTTGCCCCATTGCAGCTGGGAAAAGCTCATTAGGCTAATGCGGGGTGACATACTCCAGTATCTTATCTAGCTAATAATTATATAGGCTGTGTACTGAGAACTACAGTGTGATTTCCACTGCAGGAAGCTAAGCTAATGACCAAATCACTATACATGAAGACGCCTCAGGACAAGATTTAATGCTTTATGTTATGACAGGTGGTTTTATGTCTCCAGTAAATGTTTGTGCACAAACATCTGCACCTCCTGAATATTCTTCCTGCATGAATAAATCTGGTCCCACGAGATTTCCACAACATGCGTGCATGCGTGCACAGTGAGTACCAGTCTCTCAAAGTCAATGCACCCCTGAGCAAGATGTTAACTCTCAGTACTTCCAGCAGAGCTGAAAGAGAGCTGAGAGCTGCTCAGATATGAACAGGTGCACGAAAATCTGGATGTTAAAAAGTCATGGTGTGTGTTTCGTCTCTTAAATGGCTGAGATAAAAACGCATTGTCAGACTAAATGTGCACTCACTGTACTGTAGTGGTGATATGCAGCCGTCGGAGGCCTGGTGTGGGGAACTGGCGAGAATTGATGTAGGAGACCTTGGTCATGGCTGTGTTGATGCTGTCCACATCTTCTCCTTCCACCACCAGCACAGACTGGGCCGGGTTAAAATGAAACTGGGAAGAACAAACAAACAACTTGTTCTCATTCAAATTTCAATTCAAATTGTGTGTGTTAATATTGTAATTCAATAATATGATGAGTGGAGGTTTAGAGCAGTTTATCAAAAAGGATGTAGATGTGGACGTGTTAAATTTAACTCCATTCCAGAGATAAGAAATGAAAGTCAGTGTTTTCCTAAGATATGTTCACAGAGCTTTAACTTAAAAGTGTCACATAAATAAGTTACAGTGCTTTCCTTCTTCCTTTTAGACCAGTGCAAATGCAGCTGGCTGTTACTGCAGAGAAATAAGTTGAATGTTTCCATTTTTTTCACGCACCTTTATGTCCTTAGCGAGGCTTTCAAGGGAGTTAATATCAAGACCTTCTTTGCAAGCCTGCAAACAGGAGATAACCTTCTGGGTTTCGATGCGACCCGGTCGAATTGTCAGACCCGACAGGCTACCACGGAAATACTGAGTGAACCTCGGGGTTGCTATCTCACCACCTAGTGGGGAAGAGAGAAGATATATGAAATACAGGAGGAGAAAGAAGAGAAAAGAAGAGGAGAGTAGAGTACAGAAGTAACAAAAGAGAGAGAAAGCTAAGTGAAAAAGGGGCTAAAATATTAAGAATGTGTGTGCTTTTCTAAGGGAAACACACAGAAACCATGGAGAGCTGTTTCCCTTAAACTTTTAGGTTAGAAGAGAAACATGAAATTTTTTTTACAGCAGCTCCAACATGAAAAAAGTAATGTGATTACTTTGAAAATAACATTGCTCTGTCATTAAGTGTTTAAAGAAGTTTATATACAAATTTTAGGTTGGGGATGTGGAATTAACACATACATTAAGCGCTGTACACTCTAGATAAGCAAGAAAAGCAGACATCATGACCTATAGATAAAGTCTGCAGTATTCAAGGAAACATCGCAGGACGCAACAGAACAGCTGATCTTGACAGGTTGTCACATTGGATTTATGACTTTGACAGATGGTAGTGTGACTTTGACCTCAAATGTTCTGCAACTGCCACAAATACAAACTAACCATTCATATAAGCTAAATAAAACCAGTAAGTGGAAGCCAACACCTTGGCACAGTCCCCTGTGTAAAAGGTATCACAGCAGTACAGGCTGTGGAGGTCTGTCAAGCCCTGACATCTTCTTAAGAGTGCACTTTTTTCATATGGAGAGCGCAGCAGATTTTCCTGTCAGCTCTGCCCCGTGGTACAATTTTACCACTTCTCATGACAGGTGTAATTTCCATAGAGGTCTAACCCCCCCTTAAGGTAAATTACTTCCTGCCTGAGTCTTTCAGGTCAGTTATGGCTTACACGTTTGAAAATTCTCATAAAAGGTGACAGCTCCTCTTAGAGTAATGCAAAAATGGTGGATGTCGCTCTGTATTTGCAGTTCATAATACACTGAGTGTCATGAACAAGTATGTCACAGTAGCAATGACATATTTACACGGTCTTTAATTGAACTATATTTCCAGGTTTAGAATTTGATCATTATTAATTTTACTGAAACACAGTGATTTTATTTTATCTGGGAAAATTACTTAACTTGTTTATTAACCCAAACAAAAAACAGCAGCGTATGTATCACGCGGTCCTCTACTGGTGCTTTTTATTTAGTTCTTTCCCCCCCTTTTCATTTTCAACTGAATATAACTTTTTAGCATTGCAGAATACTGACTCAGCAGTTTTGTTATTTAAAGTTGCTCACTCATTTAGCAGAGGTAGGAGGTTCTCCTGGGACAGAGCTATTCTGTACAGAGGTGCTCGGGGGAATTGTAGACAGACACTGCAGATGATATTCAGAACTAGCTGGCCTGCACAGGGCTGCAGGCATCTACTCCCTCAGCTCAGTCAGTGTGAATCATACAAGGGTATATACATGTGGAGCTGAGAGAGAATGCTCAGCAGCAGTTCCTGCATCACATATTTAACAGTAACAGAAAATGTGTTGTTGGTATTTGTAAGAGGAGGTCTGTATGACATGATGTTCTGACTTTAACTTTGCATGAAGAAGATTAGTTGACTAAGTTAAATCAAAGCAGACATGCTTACACTTACAGATTTTGTTCCAATTAACCTAATGACAACTAAATCAATTAACCTTTGATTGATTTGGATGTCTTATATGTTTGTGTGGAGTACTACCTCAGACTTTAGTCCAAAATCAAACAGGTTTAATCATTAGTGTTAAACTTTTTATAGATTACATTAAAAAACACTTAAAATTATTCTCCAGTTGTCATAATTCCACACTAATGTTTTACATGAAAAAATACAAAAACTACAGGCAATTAGAGCATTAACTCAACTTCAAGTGAATATTATTACAGTACTGTGCAAAAATCTTGAGCCACATCTCATTTCTTTATATTTTGCAAATGGAAAATGAACAACATGTGCAGCGATTTGCAAACATACATGTGGATACAGTATATCAGACAAAAAACAGAGTTTGTGAGATTCTAACAAACTTGAAAGTCAGTATTTGATATGACCACCTTTATTGATCAACACAGTGGCTGGCGAAACCCCAACACCACCTCCTCGTGGTGCCAGCTGGAAACAAGGACCTTTGGACCTTGGCCAACGGTGTAGGTCCTTGGCGACAGACGATGCGACACGTCGGTCAGGGTATCTTCCATTGCATCACATGGAACGTCAACTCGATTTGAATCAACATGCTAGGGCGTCCCCCCGAGGTGACGTGAGAAATATGCAAGGGCTACCTGCTCAAGGACGGAGCAGGCCAAAGAAGATAGCCCATCACCTACGACTGGCGACGATTAACATCGGAACCCTTACGGGACGCAGCCGTAAATTAGCTGACACGCTGAAGAAAAGGTGTGTTGACATTGCCTGTGTACAGGAGACTAAGTGGTCCGGTGGTGCTGGTTGTTCAGGCCTGGGGAGGCTTGCCTATCTGGAAAGGCAAGGGGGACGTCAGCGAGTGCACCAACTACTGGCCGATTCCAATACTCCGTCATGCCATGAAAATCTTTGAGCGAATCCTAGATAAATGCCTTCATGATATTGTCGAGCTTACCCCGAAGCAGTGCGGATTTGTCAAGGGCTCCGGCACCACTGACGCCATCCACGCCGCCTGACTGCTTATGGAAACGCACAAGGAGAAGAACAGAAAGTGAAATGCGCCTGAACACCAAGAAGATGGAATATCTAGAATGTGGCCCTCAGACCCCGGGATCGATCCGGATCGACGGACAGGAGTTAAAGAAGACCACCCAATTCAAATACCTCGGGTCCCTAGTCTTGGCGGATGGCGAGACCCTGCTGGATGTGCGCTGACGAGTCAATGCAGCATGGCTTAAATGGCGTGAATCCACCGGCATCCTGTGCAATTAGAGGATGCCCGAACACCTTAAAGCCAAGATCTACAAGACAGTCATACGGCCGGTGGCCCTATATGGAGCGGAATGCTGGCCAGCCACCAAGAAACACGAGCAGATCCTCAACGCCATGGAGATGAAGATGC
>VVHJ01005097.1:0-10037 GCA_015107715.1 Tylochromis polylepis
AGTATAACCCCCCCCCCCCCCCCCCGCGTCCCCTGATGTGAAGTTATGATACGTCTGTCAGAGCTTGTGTAAAGCATCTCAGTGTTAATCGCCTAATCCCTTTATCTCAAGTCTGGACCGATTCAGTGCAGAAATCCCACTAAACAAAACAGTGTTTTTAGGAAGATGAGCATGGCTGTGTCCTGCATCAGCTTAAGGGAGAAAGGAGACATGTTACTCAGCAGGGCGACGGCTGATCGGGAGAAAGAACCCCGGGGTGGTGAGGGCGAGCGCTCATCTGCGAGGCCCTGGCGGGCTCTCGCCCCCTGGTGTCTGGAGGGGCTGAGTGGCTCAGCAGGCCCAGAGGGGCAGGGGGGTATCCCCCCCCTTTCCATCCCCCAACAGTTTGCAATCTCCTCCTGTCAACCACCATTATGGTTATCCCATGGCCCCCAGGCCTCATATTTGTGGATGATAAATTGCTGTGGAAGACGTCACGTGCTCTGCCCGGTATTGGAACTGGTGGAAGATCCAAGATTATGAGAAGCCTGAGTAGACGTGGTGTGAGCTTTCCCATGCAGGAAAGCGAGTCCCCTCCACTTTGCCCTTATCTGATCTGGTTTGGCGCCACTGGCAGGTAAACAACTGGAAGACAAATAAAACCACAATCCTACGAAGCCACCCAACTTTAACTGATAAATTATAAGCTAGCCGAGTGAGTATGTGTGCGAGTTTCCTTGGCGCACACTGTGCAGCACAACTGCTCGGCCAGGGTGACCTCAAATTAAAATAAATATGCTCCGGCTCCAACAGGCTAGGTGGAGATCCAGTGGGCTTTTTGTTAAACTGTTATCCCTCCACCACCCTTTGGACACATATAGAATGGATCTAATAGTGGCTTAAATTATTGCTCAGTATGCTAATGTGAAAGCTTTCCATGTTTTGTGGGTTTTTGTGTTGCCAAAAATATCCAGGCGCATTAGTGAGGCCCAGAGAGCGATCAGAGCTGACTGCTCTGCTGCTCAAATTTAGGTTCATTATAAAATAATCAGGGCGGTTGACGGGTGGCTCTGAAGGAGCGCCGTTGAGAAGCAGGAACCATTCGCTCTCCTTTGCATAGCGACGGCTGCGAAGTTTGTGTGGATATGTGTGCATGTAGTGGGGAGATGCTTAGATAGCAACCGCCAAAAAATAAACAAGATCTTCCTGCATGCTTGTGTAGGTGTGTGGAAGTTTCTGTGTGTGCATGTGTGTATCCACGTCCTTTGCTGTACGTTTGTGGAGTCATGCATGAATGAATCCATATGAGTTTCTGTGTTTGTGTGTGTGTATGTGCGTAATTTCACATTTGACACAACACACCCCTGCTTGGTGTTTGACTTTGGTAAGCAGCTTATCTGTCTACCGTGTTAGTCTGTCTCAGGCTCTAACCTTTCGCTGCTTTTGCAGACAAAGGCCCATTTTTGCCACCCCTCGATAAGGAAGGAGACAAAAGTAGCTCTCAAAGCAGCTGTGTCTCTAATGGCGTCCTGCGCGAGCGTGTTGCCGGAGTGACAAGCTTTCTCCCGCAGGGATCCTGGGAGTAAAATGGGGAAGGTGGAACGGGGAAGAGTGGGAGAACGAGGCAGTGTAAACATTTAGTCGTAACATGCCGCAGAGTGCTAAATAAGCGCAGAGCATCTGCTTTCATGCCGCTGCTCTCAAAATCGTTTTGAGAACAAAGTTTGAGTATTTCTGTGAAACTTGAAATCAGAGAAATGCTCTGTTTGCTCAATCAAACGACAGTCAGGATCTTTTCTTTTTTTTTTCCTGTGGTGTTTAGATATTTGCTTGACTGCATTTAACAAGCACCTCACACATGAACTGTCGTAGGATGCAGATTGTAGAAATTACGCCAATTAAACCAGCAAAGTGCTAATGATCTCATAGATCTCACCAACTTCCTCCATTTTTATGCAATCTTTCTCTCTCTCTCTCCCCTTTTTTCCAGATGAAAAAAAATGACTGGCGAGGCTTCTCCAAGAACTACTGATCGTTGACGTTGCTTCAGCCTTCAGCTCTCCTTCCGCAACTCGCCGAACCAGCACTATTAGCCATCAGGCTCCTGGATCGTTTGCATACAGCAACACAATGGCTTCTGCACTGCGGAGGTGTCCGGTGTTTCACTGCCTCCTGCTCCTTCTCTTTTGCTTTCACTGTTCACAAGGTGAGTTACCATGGAGTTGCACAGCAGAAAGCAGCGTTAATGTGCTGTTAGTCAACCTTTCAAGAAGCCACTTATTATTCAGCTTATGAATGTTTTGAATTTATTAGCACACATTGTTGTTGCCACACTAGAGAAGTGGAGAGCTGTTATGTAGCAAGGTTTCTGAGTTCTTCAGTGGTTTTACCCTTGAAGTTTGAAAAAGGTGTTTCAAACACCTCGTATGGAACTCATTGAATATTCTTGGCAGCGCACGGACACTTTGACTGACACATTTCTTCACTTCCACAGTAACTCAAATAATGTGTCCTTCCACCAAAGCCTCATAACTACACCTTTTCTGCCGGATGAGCAGTGTAACAGATTATTTGAGTGTACTTTGAGGCACTGCAGCTGCAGAGGATTGATGCATTTTTTATTTGCACCTTAATCAGATTGTTCTGAGCAGCCGGTGTACGTGGAACCATCAAAAGCGGGGCACTAGATTCTGGGGCACAAGGAACTGGGAAGGAATGTGTCAGTGTTTTTAATTGTCTACAGTGACATCCGATGGGTCTTTTTTTCTTGGTTACTTCCCTCACTTTTGATTAATACATTTGGCTGTAATTACAAGTATTGTCACAAAACACTCCCATCAAGTCCATGCCCATCAAAACCACTGATGTTGGTATGTCTGCTTAATGATGATCATTATATTTTTTTCCCCCCCGTTTCATTCCCATTGTAACGGGAAACAAAGTAAGCCAAAATCGCATGCTTGTGTGCCAAGCATTGATTACACATAGACGTTGAAGCACATTATTTTGGAGGTTCCTTTTCAGTTTGGATCTTGCATTTCTTCTCCCTCTGTCTTGCTGTTTTGTTCTGTGATAGATACACCCTACACTTTTATGTTATTCCTGGCTGTGGTGTACAGTTTTTTTTTCCTTAAACAAAGGTAGTAGTGCAATGTAGTATAGAGCAGGCTACTTCTACAGTCTTTTTTTCTTTTTCTCTTTGTAGATTAGCAATTTTAGATAATATGGAAGAGAGTCTTACTGAGGTACTTGAAGAATAGCCCTCTGATTTGGCCTGGCTTAGAAACTGAGCTGAATAGTCCTGTTGAATTTCTTAAAGAGGAATACTGCTTTGGTATGCAGAAAGTGCGGGTTTTGAGTTTCAGTTGATGTGAGGGCTCTTAGGCCTAAGAATGCATATTTGCCCATCCGTCAATAAAGGAATGTGTGTGTGCGCGTGTGCGTTTGTATGTGTAGGTTCATCTGAAAACAATATCTGATTCTATCCACATGCCAGTCACCTTCAGCCAATGCAGCCCGGAGGGTTTTGCATCCCAGGGCTTATGATCTGCGTTTCCCTGAGAGTTCCTGCAAGCAAAACTCCACTTGATAATTACCTCCTGTCCCTCCCCAGGAGAGGGTATAATCAGGTTATGATTTTCACCCAAAACATTCCCCTTGCTTTGAAATGCTCGATGACATACCTGAAAAGAGAGTGATTTTTTTCACTCTTCTGGTATTGACTTTCTCAGCCAGCGGGGAAGAAAGAACACCAGTTGAGCTTGTGTTCGGGCAGACTCGTGCAGAATCAAATGGAATTGACAGCATTTTTTTTTTAAAGTGCCATTCACTTATATACAGCACATTTCTTTATTATAGTAATGTATAAAATGACAGTGTGGGGGAAAAAGGGGCTAGGGAGTTGTTTCCTGAATCTGCAGCTCTGAACAGCTTTAGTTTTATTGCATGTTTCAGCTTATTGTTTAGCTGCCTATAATTTAACCCTGTAAAAAGCTATGAAGTATGAAATAATTACCAGAAAATGCTATTTAAAAAAACAAAACAACGGAGTGTTTATTGAACCTGCTGACATATCAGTTTGCATATATGAGTTTTAATTTGCATCATTTTTGCTACACCCGCCATTTTTTGTGCTATTTATTGCTCACATTTTCTTTATCTTAAACAAAAACATATAAGGGGATTAGGGTTAAAAAAAACACACACAGATGATGGCGATTGGTGTTACAGGGTTAAATGTTAACTGCTCTAATGAAAGAGGCCATTTATGATTTTAAAACATGCTGATAAAAAGCAATAGGAACCACTTATTCACCACCCAAACAGCAAACACACAGAGTTGCCAGCTATTTGGTGAAGATACAAGAACCAAAAAAATTAAACTAAAACAAGGCTAAATATTCGATCTTACCTCTCATAGACGATAAGGTGAAGAGGCAGAAGTAAATGTAGTGATGCGGGCTTATAGCCACACATCACTTCCTGTGAATCTCTTATGTGTTTCTGTGTGTGTGAAGGCAGTTGTTTACTCTAACACTAACAAGGAAAACTTCTCTAAGCTGTGACTGAAATAGTGCTCGGTTTCAAATTTTAAAGATTTTAGCCACTGTCACTTTTTAAAGATTCTTCTTAATGTTTAAAATTTTGCATATCCAAACAGACAACTCCACACTTCGCCTAACTTGCCCTGCATTTCTTCCACATCTCCCTCCTATTATAAAGCACATCTATAAAATGACGCGTCTGCTGGAGTAAACTGGGGCATGCAGGTATCATGTTTGGTTTTTTTAAAGTTGTTTCAGACCGCCTAGATTGCAGATATGAAAGAAGATGCCCGGATTCAAAGTGAGTAGCCACGAAGGTGGGGCGAGTGCACAGGTACATACCTGCTGTGCCTGAATAGGAGCAGTTATCTAAGTCTTTAAAGTAAAGAGAGACAGATGTAAGGAGGGATTATGTCATGTAGTCAGTGTCAACACTTTTCGTTAGCTGTTGTGTTTGAATACCAAAGGAGAGCAGACACTGCAGACCTTCATATCAAAATATTGCACAAAAGAGGAATGTAAAAAGATTAAGTAGTTTATGTTTGATAACTGTGCCGTATCTGCAGAGACGGAGGATCAGAGCAAAGAGGCAGTGTTTGTTTAGGTCCGAGAAATTGTTCCAGCATGATGAATGTGCGAACGAGAGGCATTAATATGCAGCGTGTTGAATAATCAAGTCGGCGGACTCGAGAGTCGTTTGTAAGGAAACTGCTAAATGGTGCACTGGATTCGCCCTCCCCACCAAAAAAAAAAGTTTTTTGCAACGTTATGCTTTTTGGTTTTCAGCCCCCTGCTGCTCAGGATCACTCACTGTTTGCTTCTCACTAAGGGAGATTTATTTTTTTATTTTTTTTTAAGTGTAAAATATTACTTAGTCGAACACACCAGCATGCCTGCGTTTCTCCCCCGAAAAGGTTGTAAAGGTTAATGTTACGTCTCAGCACAACATTTGTCTCAAGCAGCGCCATACATTGTGCTGATGGAAGACCCTCCTTCGTGCCACACTGGTATTTCCAGTCCTGGGGTTGACTGAAAGGGGGAAGCTATTGTGCTGCAACTCCTCTCTGGCCCGGGGCCATACACATCCAGTCTGTCATCCATTGATATGCTTGGCTTGCCATTTTATAATTCATATTGAATGCTGCGGGTCCATGGTAGGGCGATCATGAATTATCAGCTAAACCATGGGAGATTCACAGATGACTGGTCAATCTGTGTGGTGAGAACAAGCACAGAGGAAGGCGGAAAAAAAATCTGAAATATCAGGCTTGCATGGAAATTTTTGGCCAGCTGGAAGCATTTCAAAAAATAAGGCAGGGGTTCATCATTTGAATTGAATGGACTTTGCTTCGTATTGAGAGGCATGCTGACACAAATAAATCGTCCCATTTCTCAGTCGCTCCCTCTCATTTACTAATACAATTCTTTCTGCATTTTTGCCACAATCTCTGGTGCACGCAGCGTTTCGCTTTTCTGCAGAGTGCTGCGGACATATTTCTGCACGACACTGCATTACAATATACTGTTTTAATAATAACCGAGGACCTGGAAAGTTTTAAATCATAGGAGAACGCGAAATTGAAATGAGCCAGAGTCACATGAATCTTCAGGATCAGGATTTCACTCAGAGGAAATGAAATACAATATCGCCCTCGATGGGGTCATCCTAGATTTATTGCAACAGCGATTTCCTGAATGTGTTTTTTTTTTTTGGTACAGCGAGAAAGCAAGAGATGTTTCCACATGAGAGCAAGCGCAAAGCCTCCTTTCTTCCAGGAGAGCGGCTCATGCTTTACTGTGTGTTTAGATGTGATTGTAAAAGTCAGCGTTAAACGGCAGGCCGATGAACAAACACCTACTTTATGGGGCCGAGAGCTGCACTTTTATGACAGCTTAATTTCAAATGTTAAACGGGCCTTAAATTTCACTTACTCGCAGCATCTCAGAGCTGTTCACGTCACACCCCTTATGGTAACAAGTTGTATAAACAGCAGACCAGATGCCCACCGGACGTTGTCCTTTCTTAACTGCTGTCTTCGCGTGTATTTTTTTTCTTTCCTTTTTTCTTTTTTTCCTCTGGGCAGGCTAATTCAAATAATAGATGAGTCCAACTTACAACCACAAAGTACTTTTCGTCCGATTCAAACTTTTGGATTTGCTCGGTGTAAGTCCCTGCTTCACAGGAGGGTTCAGCTGTCATAACAAAGTAATACATTTAATCTTGAAAGAAAGCAGAAGGGTTTCAAATAAAATTAAGTCTACACTATAGGAAAGCAGCCGAGTCTTCCCCCCTCCTTTCTTTCTTTCTTTGTGTGTGAGAAGGTGTTTGCCAACAATATAAATCAGGTTTGGATCTGAGACAAAATTATTTACGGAGACAACAAGAACCTGTCGGATTTTAGTGTTCCCAACACTTTTGAATAGCTGGGAGGCACGTCAGGACTAATTTATTTGAACAAAAAGCTAAGCAAACATGCAAAAACAAAAGCGGCTATATAGCATTAAACACCAAAGGGAGATTTTGCAAAGGCAACAAAAGCAGGTCGCTGCTATGAATGCCTGCAACTTTTTTATTTTACACTGCCACTCCAGCTGTTTTTTTCCCTTTTACTACAGCATACATTTTGGGCACTAATTTGTTAAGGACAGCTTGATGATGGCGACGCGCAGTGTGTGTACAGAACACAAAGGCCATTTGAACAAAAACCTGGTCGTTGTTAGAGAGCAACAAAGAGAGGGAGGCTACAATTATAATTATCCTGTGTGAAAATTGTTCAAAAATGATGCATTTGTCTCTACCTGTCGTTGTCGCTCCTTATCAGAAATGCCACAACAGCTCAGGTCTCACATTTTTGTTACTGCCGCTTTACACAGTAAATGGTGGCGTTAAAACTAATGTTGACAGCAGGGAAAGGATGGCAATCAATAAAAGAAATTACAAAGGATTCGGTAAAAAACAAGCTTTTCGTGGTTCAGTTGTGCGTTTCGCTGCCTTCGCCGACTTTCAGAAGTGTCCTCTGAAGTCGGAGCGATATTAAAATATGACCTGAAAGTGGGTCCGCTGCCTGGTCAGCTGCCACTGGTTTGTATTTAATTAATTTTGCATCGCTAATGGTCATATATGATGTGAATTGATGTGTTTGATGTGTGTTGGGGTCTCTGTCTCTCGGTGCCTGCAGGCTTACTCTCACTACAGGCCATGAATGCTTCTCTGTTGCATTCACTGTATTAGTAATCTCCTCAGGCTGAGGGTCTGTGCCATAGAGCATGACCACACATTTTTTTTGTCTAGGAATTAAATGTCACCTCAGGGTGGGTCACCTGCAAACAAAAGGCCACCAGCCGATTTGCAGGTATAAACAGTCTAAGATAAGGAAGCCCTCTCCTGCCGTGCAGGAAATTGAATAAGTACACTGGAAAAAAAGGGAAAAAAAGTCAGAAACAGCTAAGCACAAAGAACATTTTTGTTTGCCTTGCTCTATCAGTATTGACCTCCTCTTGTAGTGTATATCCCTATTGAGTGTGCAAGGCACAATGCCCTCATCGAAGATGAGGTGCAGGAAACTGTCTGTCATCAAGCCTCCCGCCATACCCCCCCCACAGCAATCTGTGCATCTCTTATCAGTGCTCCTGTTTTCCACTCGCATTCAGCGGTATGCTGGTGGAAGGGAATGGGCAAGGTCATCACACTCAAGTCAATCAAAGTGGTCAGTGTTGCAGTGATAGCAGGGGGCTATTGCTAAGGAATGTGTTCTTTTTTTCATTGACTTTCCTGGTAAATCTGAAAGGCTTCAAAGGCCACAAAGGCTTTCTCTGTTGCTCTGTTCAGTACGTATATATAGACCCACAACCCCCAGAATTTTTTTATCAGGAGAAATAGCTGACGATAAAGCGGTTACTGGTCAAAGGCACTGAAGAAAATACTCAGAAAACATAATTTTCTTTCTTGTGTCGAAGTAACCATTTTGTGATAGAACTCAATAAAGCAAAAAGACCTCAAGCCAGAGCGTTATACAACCAGACATCCTAATAGATGCAGAGCCAGCACTTCACATGCCAGCAGATAAGCTAGTTTAAAAATTGCTAGCTTTGCTGCTTTCGTCCAGTGACCCTTGCAGATGGTGATCAATATTATGTCAAAACTGAAGTGAAAACAAGAAATACTAAGCCTTTACTAACAAGGAAGGCATCGTTGCCCATAAAATGCTAGCGTTCTACTATTGCATGCTTGGCGGGTTAAGAATTTTAATGTGTGAGACACACTCCCCTCAGTGGAACACATTTCTGAACAGAAACTTCAAACGAGTTTAGGAGCGTGCTGATCCCAAATCAGTAGAAAACAAAAGAAGCTGCTTGTGTCTGGTAGCTTGAAATTCTTTGCTATTGCATCGTTTGATGTGCAGTATCCAGATGATGAATACTGTGGAGTGGCTGGTGAGGCTCAGCGATGCTTACACTAAACAACAACGACAGCAATAAAAAAAAGTGGACATTTGCCTTCAGTGTCACATTTTTGGCATACAGGTCGTAGTGTTGCCCACTTTATTCTGGACCACCCTGCGAGTGGGAGTTCTCCCATGTTCAGAAATTCTCTGGTACTGGTCTATGAAGGGTATTCATATTGCCACTTTTATTTTGCAAGCACACATGGGTGTGACCAACACGTTTTTTGAATTATGATGATTGGATGTGCCAGTCCAGCCCTCGTGCAAAATATCCAGTAAGGAATAAGAGCTCTAGCAAGATGAACGCTGTTCACTGGAGCTCAGGATGCATGCTGAAGACATTACTGATTTAAAAAGAAATCCCCCATTAATCTAATCCAGCACAGACTGAGCTTTAATTGCATTAAAAATTGTATGTCAATGTGCACTGACTGTGCACTAAATGAAAAACGCATGTCAAAATAAAAGATGCATGAAAGGGTTTTAAAAAAAAATTCTCATGCACCAACAAAAGCCTCAAAAGAATATTGTACTGGGATGAAACAGAGAAACACAATTTCATGCCAAAACGACTACTAAAATTGCTCTGCACCACCTCATCTGCATAAACGCAGCCTGAGTTACCACTCCATCCACTTTGCCACAAGTGGGTTTTTTCAGACACACGAAAATACCAAAATGGACTTGTTACAAACAGAAGTGATAGAAGTGCGAATGTGTTAAAGACTACTGCAGGCTGTGAGTCCGTGTGAAGAGTAATTCGGCATCTCTTATCAGAATTGTCGCTTCATTATCGTCTCAAGGCCCTGATCTCTGTTCCTTGTCATTGTTGTAGTCTCGGACTCATTATTCATGTCATCTGTGTTCCAGTTGCAGCTTTTTCTGACAACATGTCAATGTGACGTTCAGGGTAAGCCACATGGGCTGTGCTCGGTACAGGCAGGCTGAAGGAAGTAGGGGTTGATTAGGAGGGAGAATTTGGGAGACTCTGCCACAGCAAACAAAAACACAGACACAAGCGTGAGATGGAAACAATCCCACATCCTCCTTCATTTTCCCTTCCAATGCT
>VVHJ01005098.1:0-10629 GCA_015107715.1 Tylochromis polylepis
AAACCTGAATGAACTAGAGATGTTTTGTAAAGAGGAATGGTCCAAAATACCTTCAACCACAATCCAGACTCTCATTGGAACCTACAGGAAGCGTTTAGAGGCTGTAATTTCTGCAAAAGGCGGATCTACTAAATATTGATTTCATTTCTTTTTTTGTGGTGCCCAAATTTATGCACCTGCCTGATTTTGTTTAAACAATTATTGCACACTTTCTGTAAATCCAATAAACTTCATTTCACTTCTCAAATATCACTGTGTGTGTCTCCTATATGATATATTTAACTGACATTTTTTATCGTAACAACCAACGATTTATACAGGAAAATAATGACTATTAACAAGGTTGCCCAAACTTTTGCATCCCACTGTATATAGAGCCAAATCACAACAGCAGTAAACTCAAGGTTGTTTATATTGTAAGGTAGACGCCCTACAATAGTCCAGAGAAAACAATCATCTGACCCCCTTTGAGCAAGTACTTGGCAACAGTGGGAAGGAAAAACTCCCTTTTAACAGGAAGAAACCTCCAGCAGAACCAGGCTCAGGGAGCAGAAACCATCTGCTGCAGCCGGTTGGGGGTGATGGAAGAAAGACAGTATTGCTTTCACTGGGTTAAAATATGCCACTCCACAGGGTTCATTGTTAATACGCTTTTAAATATGACACAATAAGAGCTGCTTTACATGAATTAGAGTGAAAGACCCACATCATTATTCACTAACTTTGGTGTATCAGCACAAATGCCAAAGCACACCCTGCAGGTAAGTTTAAGACATGAGACGCTTAGATAATATGGCAGTATTGGAAATACGAGGATGGTAATGTTTATTTGTCCGCATACTTCTGGCCATATTTTATGCTCACAGCCTTGAACCAGCAGTGAGAACAGGGTGATAATGAGGATGGTAGGACTCAGTATCAACTCATACAGCATTTTTAGCTGATACTGAAGCTAAAAATGTTGAAAATTACATTACATTAGAAAAACAGCCAGTTCATCTCAAACGTATTGCATTCTTTCAAAGCATACAGGTGTAGATGATTCACAAGAAACATTGCCATATACCCCTGAGTGCTAAATACCATTAAATAAAGAACAAGTACTTACAGCTTGCATCTCCCTCCCAGGATTCTATTAGATTACAACAGTTAGACCTGACAAAGACACTTATGTGAATTGCAACATGATTTAATTTAATCCACGGAGCACCAGATATGACACGTCAGCCCTACCCTTCCTCATCTGTGTATCCCTGGCTTTCAAAGTTTGGCGCAGCACCAAGAATCTGTGCATGGCATCCTGCGAGCAACCAGATCATTGTGAAACTGTGAAACAGCCAACAGAAAGCAGCTGCCAGGTGCAGCACCGGTAGCATTTCAGCAATTGGTAGGACATGTGGTTTTACACCGCTATGTGGGCGATACATCCAATGTCACTTCAAAGATCAGCTGAAAGCGGTCATCAACATTTACTGGCATTTGTTTTCTGTGAAAAATTTAATTGGTTTCTGACAAGTGGTGACACTTAACTGTAATAAAATACAGCCTAGGAAAAAAAACAGAAATACACAATAATAAATAATTCATCAGCATGATTTTTCTCATTTTAACTGGTGCTGCGTGGACTTTTTAAAAGCATGTGTCACTGAGCTCTTAACTTCCAGCTCGAGCTATTTACTGGAATACACTTTTCCATTTATTTTCAATTTTGTGCTGTTTCCAGTGGAAGTTATCTAATTTTGGAGGAAAACTTTTGATATAACGGCATATTTAAACATACCCTCAGTGAGCTAAAATATCACTGCTCCATGTTGGGAGCGTGAGCGAACTCGAACTGTAGATGTTATTTTATTACACCGCAGCTACTTCACAACTCTGTGCTTCCCCTAATTAGCAGACAGCCTGCAGAGATCGTGTGGGGATGAGGTGACTCTGCATTGGCTGTGCCTGGTAATGATGGATCACAGGCATCTGTGCCAGCCCAGCAGAGCAGCACAGCCAGGACTCTGAGGAGAGAGAGAGCTGCAAAATATCTGCATGTCTGGAACTACGTCTATCATGTAGTGAGTCTACAAGGTGAACTAGTGCAGTGTAATACAGTATAGTTATTTTTGTGGTCTATTGTTGAATATGATACATTGAACATATGGGTCAATGAAGCAGTGCATTATGCTGGAGGTGTGGCATGATAAGTCTTTTGTATATTTTGATGCCTTTGCCATTAATTTGTGTGTCCATCAAAGTGAAGCCATCGTGGATATTTTTCAGTCTCTGCTTTGAAGCTTCATCTTTAGAAGTTTTCAGCTAGCCTTGTGTAGCCTGGTTAGCAAGTTTTATTTACTGCATAGTCTCACTGCACAGATATGAATAACAGCTAATTAGCAATACAGTCTCACTGCAGTGTGTGGAATACTTACACTTTGAATCCACTGATTTCTGGACACAGATTTTCCACTTTTTTATAGCTACAGTATTTTTTCTATTATGATGAATTCAAATTTTATGAAATACTTTAATGAGAAACAGATTTACACAATATATGTCAATGACAAATCTGCTGACAGATACTTATTTAGTATCAGCTCAGTATTATTTCCTGGAGAGCCCAGCAATGATCTGATAACAAGCAAACCACAAAGCATGAAAGCGCTATGCTCTGATGGGCTACAGCAAAACCGGACAGCAACTTCAGTGACGACTGCACTGAATTTTTTTTTTTTTTTTGCAGTTTGAGACCAACTGCAAGTAGTTGCAGCAACCAGCTGAGAAGTCGCTGAGAAGTGGAGCGTGCAACACCGTTAAACTCTAGGCAACCACTTTCAATCACGAGGCAGTTGCACAGGTCGCCTGGTGTGAGTCAACCTGTCTCCAAACAATCACGGTCTGGCTTATACTACAATCACCATCAGCTAGGCTGGTGAAGGTTTGTCTAATTTATTTACAAAGACAGACTGCCAACATGATGCAATCAGTCTGAGTCAGTCAGCGCTGATGAGTACAGCTCCTCTGGAACACATCTTTTAGCAATAGGGGCCTCAGCCGTTTTCCAGCTGGTTTCATTCCTATATAAAAGCAAGGATCATTTTGCAGTTAAACTGCCGTCCTACAGCAACTATGTCACTATTTGGTGAGGGAATTAAGAATTTCTTGGATAATAATGGCACGATGAAAAGTTTGAGGGTGTATCCTGAAAACATACCTTTGGAGTATCAGCTGTAGATTAGTCGTCTCCCCACACACACACACACACACACACACACACACGCACACACGTATATTTTCTTATGCTCTGCCACCATGCTGTTAGCATAGATGACTGTTAGTGTTATTAAGTGTTTGTTGATAATCTGATGCTTGTTTTGCTCTTGATCATCAAAGATATGCTGTAAATGTGCCTTTCACAACAGCCAGTGCTGTTAGCTCTTGCATGCTTTGTGGTTTGCTTGTTATCAGATCATTGTTATTTCCTGGAGAAAACAGCAATGTTGGAAAGTGTTATGATAAAGACTTTTGATACTATGACTGTCCAGCTACAGATTTATCATTGACATTTGACGTGTAAATCGGTCTTTCCTTCGAGTGCCCAGTTACTTGATGTGTGTCTAAACTTTGTTACTGTGTATATGATAGCTGAGCCTATTTGTAAATGTTTGGTTTTTGATTTTTTTCATTGTGCCTACTGAGACTAGTATTATCTATCTATTTATTTATTTATTAAAAACCTCTTAAATTTCAACACCGCCGGTACCGGGGGGGCAGGAGCGTGAACATCCGGTTTCGTGGACCTCTACACCAGGTCTGTTATGTAAGCTGAAAGCTCATACAAACCATTTCTATGACAACCAAACACAGCTAAAACAACAAACAAATAAAAAAGCATGGAAAAAAATACCACAAAATGACATAAACACAAAGCACGGAATCCTCCACTCACCCAACAACACCAAAATTCACTGAACAGGCAGCAAAAGAAGACCAAAATTATGCTCTAGGTTTGAAATACAGTTGCATGAATTTTGTCTTACCTGTGCTGTCTTGTCTGTTGTTGTTAAACTACATTAACTGAATAACTCCATCTCCCACAATGCCTCAGAGCAGTTTCCCCATAAAAAAAAATAAATAAATAAAATCCCATTTTCCACCTGGTTACAGAGATTTCATTGTAGAGTTGCGAGTGTCATTCACCTGCCCCACGTGTGTTACTCGCCTTGCAATTTGTGATTGGTGGGATTTGACTATTGGCTCCACAGAATGTAGAGGAGTGACCTTAAATTCTGACCCCTGGGGAGTAAGAAGTTAAAATTTTTCATTTAATTTAAAATCATCATTTTAAAGAACATACATAAAAATTGTACATATTACAGCACATATAATTTATCATTTAACTCCTGCTTATAAAACTACTGAGGGAGCTGTGGCTGAACCGAACATCAGATTTGGTGGCAGCTGTGCCCCTTGAAATGTATAACTTCAAGTGTTAATGATATTTAACTTGATGATTTTTATATTTGAAAAGAAAGTTGTCAAAAAGGGGGAAATTTTATCAGCGTTTTAGCCTGAGTTGCTATGGGGATTCACTTGCTATTGCAGCCAGCCTCAAGTGGTCACTGGAGGAACTGCAATTCCAAGTTTCCCTTCTTAACTTTCTCTGGGTTATATGCAAATTACTACCCAAGACATTGTTGATTTTTGATGCTGACACTAATGGGAGTTCCCATTAGTGTTTGCCTCCAGTGGTTGGAGGAGAGGACCGTTAACTGGACGCTTCTTTTATATGTGTCTTGCTTCACAGATCACAGGTACAAACTAAAATAAATCGCTGGAGCACAATTGGAGCACAATTAAAGAAGCATAGTTGCATAATGCCAACTGCCAGTTTTGACTAGCTTATATAAAATTTGCAAATTTGTGGATCAGTTTTGTTCTTCAACGGCTAGAAATGAACTGATGAATTAAGCATGTTAAGTGACCTGGATTTAGTAACGTGTTTTTTGTTGTCCACTGCAGTGTTGCCTTTCATAATAGCAAATGACCTTAAACAGTGCCTCATCACTAATAGTGCCATTTTTCACTACTACTACTTCCTCGAGTTTCATCAGGACAAAGTTAGTAAAAGAAAATTAATATTAAGTAGTTATCTAGAATTGATTGTATTGCTCTGTTCTTGGGCCTCCCGAGAAGGTGGGGATACCCTGGTTTAGGGTGGGAAGGTCTGGTCTCAAGCAGAGTAATTATCAAAAACAACAGATATAACAAAAAGGTCAGATATTGCATGAATCTAAGAGGAGCTAGGCTGGAGGTAGGTTTAATAGAAATGTGGAGAGAAATCAGTAGCTGTAGGCCTGCCTACAGATACTATACATATTTTTCCCAAGCAACATGAGAGTGCCAGACCAGTCTCTCAGCCTGTGTGGCCTAAAGCGTAGGTTGTGCACCTTATCTATATATAGATAGGCCAACTTCAAGGATTGTGGGCTCAGTCAGTTAATCAATTAATGAACAAAACCATATTCTTTTTGAGAATTCTTACAGATAACAGATGGTAACCACTGTCTGATTAATGCCAAACATAAAGTAATTTTTGAACCAAGAACTACATCTGCAGCTGAAATTGCCTTTACTACTATACACTGGCACTACTGATACACTAGTAATCATCAGGAGGTCCCCACATTAAGTCAAAATTATACCCCCAACTATTTCATAGACTAAATTGTTATGTTTAGACAAAACTACACAGTTCAGCTCTCTGTACACCTGTGAGGAAAGAATCCAAGTAGACCATTGAGGCAGCTGATGGCAGAGCTTCTTATAACAATTTCCACAACAAAAATGAAACACATTTATCTGAGTGAGACAGAGAGGAGATATAAGGAGGAGGCAGTCACAAAGCAAATAGATAAACTCCCAAAGGAAACGTCTGTCTTTTCAAAACCTAAGAAAAATAAAACAACCAACCGTAAAGAGATGTGATACAAGTAGGTGTGTTTCTGAAAACAAATAAGGATAAGAGGAACGAACGATATAAGGTAAGAAAGCACAGGTGTGTGTTGTTTGCCTTCTGCCTCACTAGCAGCAGTGAGAACCAAGGGCCAAAAACATGGTTATATCTTTCAGATTTCTTTTGGCATGTCTCAAAATGTGACAATTTTACATATTACTCTCAGGCTAGAATAAGAGCTGTTGTGTAGTCGCTCAGGACAAATTCTTGAGGTTGGCTGTCTGAGCATGGTAAAATCAAATTGTGTTTTTAAGTACTTTAAATGCTTTCCTAGAAGGTGAAGAGTAGTCATCATATCAGGTAGGGTAAGGGAAACAAGGATAACAGCCTGTTTTTTCAGACAGTCGCTCCAAGGACAAATGGACTGGGTTGCGTTTCTCACACTGCATGAAGGATAGTTAGAGCATAGTGTGAATGTTTGTCACTTTTGCTAAATTAAAGAAAACAGATAACAGTTTCCTCATATTAGCAGATAGGCGTGGCCAGGTGTGGTCTTCTGCTGCTGCAGTCTACTTGTTTCAGGGCTTGACGTACTGTGCATTCAGAGATGGTCTTCTGCATACCTCGGTTGTAACAATTGGTTACTGTTGCGTTCCTGTCAGCTCACAGCAGTCTGGCCATTCTCCTCTGATCTCTGGCATCAAGAGATTTTCTGCCAGAGAACTTGATGGATATTTACTTTTTCGGACCATTCTCTGTGAAGCCTAGAAATGTTTGAGGGGAAAATCCCAGTGGAATAGCCTCTCTGGTACCAACAACCGTGCTATGGCCAAAGTCATACCTTGGTTGTAATGAGTGGTTATTTAGGATACTATTGCTTATCAGCTTGAAGCAGTCTGGCTGATTAGGTGTGTTGATGAGCAGCTAAACCAGTGTTTCTAATAAAGTGTAAATTGAACAGGAATGCATTAATTGAGTCTTAAGTGAGAAGAGGGGTTGTTTATGCATGAACTTGCTTTTGCCACTGCAGAATGCAGATTTTTGACACTTCCACATTGGCTTAGCTAACATGAATAGGGACCGGTAGAATTTTAGTTAACATATATTTCTGTTTTATGGACATTTGTACTTGAAGGACTGCTGTATACTATTTGTTCCAACAAGGAACAATTGATGTGATGTCCATCCTTGAGATTTTCATGTCACTGCACCTTGCAGTGAGGGGGGGAAAAAGGGAAAAACCATAATATCCAAAATAACATTCAGATGATCTTATAATCTAATTTATTAAATCGTAAAATTGATAAAACTGTATTAGTTATCCACCACTCTCAAGGGTCATAAGTCTTCAGTGCTTCAATGCACCCTATTGATCTCCAGGTGGAGACCTTGTGGCTCCTTTATTTAATTCCCTATGTTTTTACACAAAGCAAAAGAAAGACTTTATTACCTGTATTACTCTCAAAAAGGTCATACACACCAGAGGATCAGAGGCTTCTAGCAGCAAATCACTGTTTTTTCTGGGTTGTTTTTTTGTTTTTGTTTTTTAATTTTTTTATAAAGCTTTTGCTCACGGACACTTCAACAGTGAGTGATGCTTGAATGCTGTAAAGATGAAATGTGTGATTTTCCAGGGCACAGAATGTCCTCAGTAGCTATCTGATCATCCTGCCGTCACATACGGACACGTCATTCATTGTCTTTATTACCCTGCACAGAGGCCTTTTCCTCACCAGTCTCCTTGAAGAAAGATTTAGCCTCCAAAAAGTGCTGTATTTGTTTAGCTAATCTCCTTTCCCATCCTGAAAACTCTCGCTGGTGAATTGTCAGCAAGGATTATTGGGTAAATTTGTGTGGGACTGCTTAAAATGGAAGCATGGGTCACATGTTTTTAGAAGGTTGAGTCCCTTGACTACAATGTTGATTATCTTATTGAACTGGATGATCATTAAGAAATATTTCAGCACCTCTGGACTCAAAAAAATTGAGTGTCCTCTAATAATAAATGATTTCGATCTGAAAATATTTTTTCCAGCCCCAGAAGACTGAAACTTTGACATTCCTGACAGCAGAGGTGCACAGAGAGAGTAAATTCCTCACTATCTCTGGTTTGTGTCACACAATGGATGCAGCAGAAGTGATTCATAGGGAGGCTGAATGGGAGCTGGCAGCGATAGTTCAAGGTAATCAGCATTTGGCGGCACTGAGGTGCCTGGTTATTGTAACCTTGTCATGATGAAACAAAACATAATGGACTGAAGTGAGCTGGGTTAAAGAGAAAAGAACCCAATGTATCCCATCTACCATGACAATGACTTTTCCCTGACCACCACAAAATAGTTACAGTCAACTAACTTAATAACCTCCATTGTAAAAGTGGGATTTTCACACACACTGTTTCTCTGCAGTCACACGGACCATTTGGAAGGACTTATATGAGGATCTGCTGCAACTTTTACAAAGAAATCCAATAAAGTGAGACAAGTAATCATTTCGAATTGCATTAGTGGAGACTTTCAAAACTTCAGGACAAAGGCAGGGGTCCACATGATTTAATTTGTCAGAATAATTATGTCATTTTCTTTCTACTACTTCTGAACAACAGTTTATCCTCAAGAGTCTATTACTCCACTGAAACAACAACTTTACAAGCGCAGCCATTAACTTTGTATTGCATCTGCCTCTTTCTGCCACCTTATGGAAATGGTTTGCGTTTCATATGCCAGTTTGGTCAATGAATAAATTTACAATAAGCAGTTTGTTGGTTTCTCTGCTTCCTGAAAAACTGTGATGGAACCCAACTGTTCTCCTCTTCATCAGGCTGCATGATGGCACGTGATCACATGATTCTTTTTCTCTGAAATATTATAGCTTCATCATAGTGTGTGCATGCATGTGAATATAAATACTCATTGTTTTCTTATGATAATATGACCATTACATTGTCTCCTGGCTCCGCTGAATGTTTACACAGCTATCTGTTATTGCAGCTCATGATAATAGTGATCTCAAGATGGAAACCATCTTTTACTTGTCCCAAAATAGAAATGATTCTTCGCTCGCCCCCATCTGCAGGCAGGTCAAAGCACTGTGTCAGCACCACCTCGACATCTAGGTGGGCTTCAGAGTCATGCCAAACAGCATGTCAGCAGGATGGATTCTTGCAGATGCAGAACATGTAGTTTCGCTCTTAAATATGTGTAAAATCGGATCATTTGGCACCATTATCTAAAGGATTATGACAGTGTGCTTTTGCTCATATACCAGTGCTGAGGCATCCATGTAAGGCCCTAGATTTACTATTATAAACAAGTTAGGGATTAAGCGTCTTGCTCAAGGACACTTCAGGGAAGTGCCAGGGATCAAAACACCAAACCTGCGATCAATGGGTTCGACTTGCTGAGTCGTGGCTGCCGCAGCAATAAAACTGTAAACAGTAAATCTGTAGCAGCAGAGCTAACAAGTCTTGAGGCCGAGCAGCCAGAGGAGCAGTGCTTTTAGTAACAGCAGTAGTAGGTTGATGTGTACTATTTAAGCTGCAACCTTTGGCGTTTAAACATTAAGCCAGTAAAGACGTGGTAAACTGCAGTTCCTCAAGCTACCACTTGAGGCTGGTTCAAAACATGGTCAGATCCACAGATTCCCATGTTAAACTTTACAGCAGAAATAAAACATGTTTAGAGATCATTTCATTTCATTCACTGTAGGTGAATTTTTATATATGTTACCCACTTGAATTTCACAAAGGCTTGCGGTATTGCGTGATGAGAAGGGTCTGAGGCAGGATTCAGTTTTTTTATGTTACTCAAGCGTAATCTATAGTCAAGCAGAGGTAGCACGTTCTCTGTCCGCTCCAATCCAGTGCCTGCCTGTAGTAAGCTCTGCTGTCAGACCGTTGCAAATAATCTCTCATCGTGTTCTCCTGTCCTGTTTTTCTTACATCTTTTTCTGTCTCTGAGTGTTGCATATTAATGTATTTTTTTTCCCTTCCTGTGGAAATACAGCAACAAGCAGCTTGCACACAGATTTTGTGAAAACTGCACAGAAACAGTTTGTGTGTTTGCTGAAATTTGTTTTATTGTTAGAAAAGTTGTCTTTGAAATCACCTGCCATTTAAAAAGAAACACTCTGTTTATGCTCACTGATTCTGTTCTCAGACATGTGAAGCTAGAGACACCGGCAACCATAGTCAATTGTCTTCCAGGGGCCAGAGCAGGCGACATTGAGGGAAATTTAAAACTGCTGGCTAAGGGTAAACGTAAATTCAGTAAAATCATAATTCACGTCGGCAGTAATGACACCCGGTTACGCCAATCGGAGGTCACTAAAATCAATATTGAATCGGTGTGTGACTTTGCCAAAACAATGTCGGACTCTATAGTTTTCTCTGGTCCCCTCCCCAATCAGACCAGGAGTGACATGTTTAGCCGCATGTTCTCCTTAAATTGCTGGCTGTCTGAGTGGTGTCCAAAAAACGATGTGGGCTTCATAGATAATTGGCAAACCTTCTGGAGGAAACCTGGTCTTGTCAGGAGAGAAGGCATCCATCCCACTTTGGATGGAGCAGCTCTCATTTCTAGAAATATGGACAAATTTATTAAACCCCCCAAATTATGACTATCCAGAGTTGGGACCAGGAAGCAGAGTTGCAGTCTTACACGCCTCTCTGCAGCTTCTCTCCTCCTGCT
>VVHJ01005103.1:0-10325 GCA_015107715.1 Tylochromis polylepis
TTGCATTTTGGCCAAAAAGTTCCATTTTGGTCTCATCTGACCAGAGCACCTTCTTCCACATGTTTGCTGTGTCCCCCACATGGCTTGTGGCAAACTGCAAACGGGACTTCTTCTGGTTTTCTTTTAACAATGGCTTTCTTCTTGCCACTCTTCCATAAAGGCCAACTTTGTGCAGTGCACGACTAATAGTTGTCCTATGGACAGATTCCCCCACCTGAGCTGTAGATCTCTGCAGCTTGTCCAGAGTCACCATGGGCCTCTTGGCTGCATTTCTGATCAGCGCTCTCCTTGTTCGGCCTGTGAGTTTAGGTGGACGGCCTTGTCTTGGTAGGTTTACAGTTGTGCCATACTCCTTCCATTTCTGAATGATGGCTTGAACAGTGCTCCGTGGGATGTTCAAGGCTTGGGAAATCTTTTTGTAGCCTAAGCCTGCTTTAAATTTCTCAATGACTTTATCCCTGACCTGTCTGGTGTGTTCTTTGGACTTCATGGTGTTGTTGCTCCCAATATTCTCTTAGACAACCTCTGAGGCCGTCACAGAGCAGCTGTATTTGTACTGACATTAGATTACACACAGGTACACTCTATTTAGTCATTAGCACTCATCAGGCAATGTCTATGGGCAACTGACTGCACTCAGACCAAAGGGGGCTGAATAATTATGCACACCTTATTTAACCTTATCTATTAAATTGTGCTGGATTCTGATTTCTATTTGGGGTTTATTTGGAGGGGGGGTTGGGTTGTTTGTTTTTTATAGTCCTACCATTCAATCAGTACATTTTCCCCCCTCATCAACCAGGAAGTGAATCACAAGGAACATCCAGTAAATTCCACCAGTGTAATTATAATTTACACAGTAGCAAAAATGTAATGGTATAAAACACATTGAAACGTGATGAGAGTACTTGAGAGTGCAAAGAATGATGAGTACTTTACAAAATTTGTGTAACTGTACACAGAACAACAAGAGCAATCAAGCTTAGGCAATATCAACACCTGGGAAAAAAGAAAAGATGAAATGTTACTGTCTGGGGTGACAACAACCTAACAGAGGCAGCAGAAGGCTATTTTGTGATGGAAAGAAGCAATATTGTGACAATATATTGCTGGGGGCTGACACACAGCTGCACTGCTTTGTTTGTTTGCACATTTCTGCACATTCCACCTTTGGATCTATTTCTTCTGCTCTTGCCTTTTTCTACTTACTAACTCCATATGATGCGTCCCAACAAACTGTGCCTTCAAAAACACCTGTCCTTCTGTACCTGTGCGTGGCACACTCTGAATCTGCCACCTATTGTATCATTTACCGTTTTTCCTCTCTCGCTATCCAAGGTTGAATAAAGCTGGTGATAATGAGTCCAACCATGACGCTCAAATAGGAGAGAGTGCACCAGTGTAATAACAGAATGATTTGAAGGAGGGAAACCTTGACAAATGTGAGAATATGAAGGCAAAATCAGAAATAATACAAATTCTAATATCAGTAAGTGTTGAAAAACACTAGAACAGATTTAAAACTGGAATTGCTTTTCATGTGAGAGTACTAAATATTATAAACAATTATTAGGAAACTTGTGAAAAACACATCAGAATGAAATGAAAAATTTGTTCATTCAAAATAATATTCCACAGCATCCCCACATTTGATTACTTTCTACCTCAGTGACAAAAAGTTTAAATTTTCACTTTTCTGGCTCATAGACTGTACATAAACAATGGCTTCCAAGTCTATGAAAACATGCTTTCTTTCTATTGGCCAGCAGGAGCAGACATCTTTCCGTCTACTGTAAAATGATTGGAAAATGACCCTATTGCTCAATTGATGTGACTCCGGTAAACAGATGATTACTGCTTGTTTTGTCGCATTCAATACAACATGAAGTGAATTATTGGTATTACAACAAAAACCACATCAAACTTAAAGCTTTAGGTCATGCCCACCTTGTGAGTATAGCGTCACTTGGTTTCAACGTCAGATCTGGTCACTGTTTTACTAAATAAGGCAAAATGCGTGCAATCAGGCTTTGAGGGCTTTTTCTAAACCTAGGCGCAGTCAGTTCATTTCAGTGTCAAGTGCAAAAATTAAGTTGTTTTTTGTGTTAAATATTGGTGCAATTAGAAGCAAATTGTGTGTGGCAAACGTCAGTTAATCAATTTGCACACTTGAGTTATCTTCCCTATATTTTGCACCTTGAGAAAAGAACTCCCAGAAATACAAATGCAACAGGGTCAATCGCTAAAAATATCGCAGTTCAATCTTGTCACTGCTTCTCTTAGTGAATACAGACAGTACTTTTTTTTAATGCCAAAACCCAGTTTGCTCTGGTGCAATGTGTTAGTAAATCTGAGCCTATGTCCGGTTTTAAAACACCCAGCTGGCAACATCCAAGGTAGCGCCGTAGTGTAGTGATATACACATTTACCCAAAAAAGCAAAAAGCTCCCAAGTTCATGTTTTTGCAAACTAAAAAAAAAGAGCAAAAAGAGAATGAGAAATGGACCTGATCAGACACTCCGAAAGGAGGAATTATAATGTTTGCTGCTTAATAAGTAAAAAACCATCTGATTGCTAAATTCACTCCATCTGCTTAAGAGATGGCATTTCTACTGCCCTCAAATGGACAACAAAGAATCTGGTAACATTTTGTAAACCTGCACATTATATGAACTTCAAGAATGTGGGTCAACAGACAGAGGAGGGACAGATGTTGGCTGGATATAGAAATGATTTGTCCCCAAAGGACACAGAGAGAAAGATGATTAGTCCAGTAATCCTGTTAGTGACCACTGGTGGTTGCTGCCAAGAATCACAACCAAACAGCCAACAGAGTTCTCACCTGGCTATGTGTTTTAGTACAGCACAATATTGTCTCATTGCCTGACGTGCTTTAGTGGTCTGTTCAAGTACAAGATTATTAAAAGTGATGTAATCTCTCTTAATTAAAGTTACAATTATGAGCCAATTAGTCAATCGGACAAGAGCCTAAAGACACAGTGTGCTGCATAGACTGAAAACGCCCTTCAAGTACACTGGTCTATACAGAACAAATATCTTCCCCATCCTCTTTGTTAGCTTTCTCTGGTAATGAGCTCGATATCCTTCTCCACAGAGATGCAAACTAGAGGGTGGCGCATGTCTAAAGAATGATTTGCCACTCCTCCTCGGTCGGGATGGAGTTGATTTGGTGGCGGTAAACCCTCTGACTTTAATATTCCATCCACCATATGTCACTGTGGGGTTCTCACACTCAGTCTCTCTCCTGTTTGTCTCCTTACATAATCCCTTCTGTCACGGCCACTAATCTCAGATTCATTGGTTAAACTGGACTTTTCTCTCCTTCAGTGTGTTTCTCGCATCACTGTGAAATGCTGGTATGTCTTAGCCCACTAATATTAATCGTCCACTGAAACTTTGGATGGGACTTTTGTTGACTGCAGTCTTCCAAATTCTGTAAATGATGAAGTTTTGTTTCTGCTTCTCAGTGAACAAAGATTGATGGCGGGAACTCCATGATGTGCCCTCTTAGAAATATTCCATCTTGCCATAGTCTGACGCTGAGAAAGCTTTCTGTTACTCTGAAGAACACATTGCCTTCTGATATTTTCCCTTGGTCAGAATGCTACGCTATAGACAAAAGTATTGGGCCACACATCTTAATCTTTGGATTCAGGTGTTTTCAATCCCATTTTATAGATATATACAAAGCACCTAGCTATCAAGTCTGCCTTTACAAACATTTGTGAAAGAATGGTTTGTTCTAAAGAGCTTACTGAATTTTATGTTTTAACAGAATGGCACTGTTACAACGAGCGGATCTGTGAATTTTCTTTCCTCTTGAATATCCTACAACCAACTGCAAGCAACTCAGCCACAAAGTGGCAGAACGCATAAAGTTACAGAGTGGGGTTGCCAAGTGCCGAGGCACAGAGTGAATAAAAGTTGCCAAAGCTCTGCTGATTCAATCACTGTAGAGTTCCAAACCTCTTCTGGTATTAACATCAGCACCAAAACTGTGCACCGGGAGATGTATGGCATGGCCCAGCTGCTCCTGTAGGTGGCCCAGCACCTTGTCCATATAGTGTATGTTTCCCACTATCAAAATGCTACCAGTGCTTGGTTATGGAGAAATTATAGGTCAGTGGTGGTAGCGCACTGGCAGACCCCTGGTAGGCAGTCTGTGGACTGCCGGTCTACAAGCAGAGAGGGTCTGTGTCAGATGGGTGCAGTATCAAAAATATGTGGTTCAGCTAGTCTGCTGGCAGCTCTTCCTTTTGTCATGGTGAAGAGTAAAGATAAAGAGCTAAAGTGAAACAGAGTACTTTTTTCACTGTATTCTTTGATCTTTGGTGATTTTTTCATGCTTCTCCGGTCCTAGTAAACTCTGCTGTAGCTTCCTTCCCTGTTCAAGTTCACTTATCAACCAGTAAGCATTTGACCATCATCCACATCAAGCAGCATGCCATCGGGACTCCACAGGAGCAATGTTTGAAAACCCATCTTAGTACACTCTCCATAGACTCTTCAAGTGGACATAACCATGGTACCGTAATATTCAGAAACTTGAGGCTGACACAGGAGTTGCATGACAAAATGTATGTCATTCTGATCCAAGTGGACCCAACCAGATCCTAGATGATTCACGGGCAGAAAAAGTCAAATCAAGGCATTAAAATATTTATGACTCATTTTACATGTAAGAATTTCTTTTTTAGAAATATGTCTAAGTACTTAAAATGTAATATTTTTAGCTTGACGTGAAATCTTTACATGGGCGCCTCCTAGGTGACATGTTCCAGGCATATATTCTAGAGCAGACCCAGGACACGCTGGAGAGATTATATCTCTCAGCTGGCAGGGAGCACATCAGTATTCCTCCAAATGAGTTGGAGGCATTGGCCACTGAGAGGGAGGTCTGGGCTTCTCTGCTTCGGCTGCCGCCCCGTGACCTGAACCCAGATAAGTGGCAGGAAATGGATGGATGGATGGAAATATGACACATTTTCAGGGCTAACAGACATGAAGTTACAGGCAATAGCAGATCAGCTTGTTTTATGACAAGCTGATCTGCAGCAAAGGTAGCCGGTTTCTTTTGTCATGCTAAGCTAATCTACAGCCAACCACAGAGCTTATTGCAAAACAGCAAAGTTAGCTGTCTGATTACTGTCTCAATACCAAGCTAATCTACAAGCATCGGCTTGAGGTTTAGCAAAAAAGCAGCAAAATTAGTTTTTGTTAGCTTAACATAAAGACTGGAAATGGGGAAAGGATCTAGCTAACATCTACAAAGCACTGGGCATGGGTAGACTTATGAAGACAATTCCCAGACTGTTTGATTTGATTTGCTGCAGTGACAAAGGAACATGTTCATTCTAACAGCAGCTTGATCTCGATGAGCAACACGGGACTGCCAACACATTTCTCCAGCACAGTTGTGTTTCCATCCTTTAAAAGGACTCTAGTGAGAACCGTAACCCAAACACTTCAACCAAGTCTTCACTTTAAAATCAATTATTTAGCTTATGGGGATTTAGCTTATGTCAGAGAAACTAATTGATAACCCACAATGAACCTGTGTAAACAGAAACCACAAACTGAGTACTACAAGTCCGTACCACAGAGTGTGCTAAGTCAGAATGTGGAGGGAGTTTGTCATATGTGGTTACCATGGCAGCAGGTGCAAGCGCTGCCAGGGATCTCTGCTAGTCCAAATGAAGTCACAGAGGCCAACCCTGGCAGCCGCACACATTCCTCCTGTCTGAAAAAACTGAAACATGTCCCGCAAACACAAGCTCACTGACAGACACTCACTCATACATGCTTACAGAGAAAAGCTCACAATCACCTGACATCTGTTTATTCTACAGACACCAACAAACATTTGTAAATGCCACACACACACACACACACACACACACACACACACACACACAAAACCAGATACAAGTTTCTGGTAAGTCAGGACACACCCACTGTCTTTGTAAAGCTGGACTGAACACACTGTAACGATGCAGCACTGCTGCAGAAAACATGCCACGGAGCAAGAGAGACTTTACAAAAGACTGGGACTAGAATCCAGAATCATTTACACTAAAATTTTATGTGCACAATGGAAAACAAGTCCATGATGATTAGCTGGTCTGAGATCAGTTGAGTCACAGTTCATATGAAGAAAGTTCATGACTGCATCACGATAACATCACAACAACATTCCTGCACTGCCAGCAAAAGAAAACAACAGACATAGATGTTCTATGTTGCCTTGTTCTGACTGCGTCAAGAAAAATGTCTTTCTGTGTCGTCTGTGGTAGTGAACTGGATGCGTTTGGGTTTTGACTTCATAGATAGTACCTAGTGTTGCTACGAAGATGACAGATAAATATTCTCTTATACGACTTTGATGTGTGTGCAATACAGCTACAATTAAGCTAAGTTTAACTTAGCATAATGAGAGGAAACTGAAATCAACAGCTAAATTTGCTGCCTTTATGTTTGGTAATCTGCTGCTGGCTGTACGTTAGCTTAATTTTAAAGTACTGGTCAGACAAAGCTGGTCATTTATAAAAGCCTTTTTGTGGAAGTTTTCAGTTTTACAACATAAAAATAGGAATTGTGTTTGTGGGCCTTAAGCAAATCTTTTGTGCTTCTTGTTAAGGCCTTACATAAAAAGGGAACGTCGATAGGCTGATAAATGCAGCCAGTACCGATAGATCGGCAAATAGCTAATAACCGGTCAATAATATTGGCCCGCTGATAAATTGTTTAGGCTCTAATGGACATAGCAATCACGATGTCACATTCATTAGCACATTCGAAGCCTACAGATTGTTTTGAAACCGGGTATGATAAATAAGGGTTGGCTCTGAGAAACTGAAAGTCAGGACCATTCACAAAGTTGGCGTGCTCTAAATCATCCTCATCATCCTTTATGGTACCATGATATTGTCCTGAAAGTCGTCAAGAAAGCAACTGCTGAGCTCTAGAGCAACGGAGTTACAGACTGTTTTCTCAGAACCTTCTACATAACCAGACTGCTCTTTAAAAATCTAAGAATTTACACTCAGATGTCCATTAAAGAGAATGCAGGTTCAAGGCATTTCCTTGTTAGCTTCACTTTTAATATCTGGAATCTACACCTATCTCTTACATACACTTTATGGTTTGGGTTAATTTAGTGTGTTATCTCCCAGTGCTAACAGCAACAGCTCGGTACCATTCAGTCTGTCAAAGTTTGTGCATATGCTTTATTACATTTTGTTTGTAGTGCATTAGTATTGTGGTGGAAATTCAGTGGTACTGGGATCAATGACCAAATGTTATTTCATCCCAAAGAAGCAGTGTTTTTGAGGGAGGGATTCCAGCTAGCAAGCACAGTGAGAAAATGGCCTTTGTTGTATCGTTTAGGATCTGAATGTCTGTCGGTGTGTTTGTGCACTGCCCTCCAGGCTGAAGCCCAACACAGCAAAACAAGCTGACATGCAGTCTCTAGAGTTTTCAGATACACCCTGAGGTTAACGCCACACACTACTGAGTTGACACACTGCAAACTGCATCTGCCTGGATGACACTAATTTTCCTTCTCCACTCCTTTTTCAGTACCCTCCCTCACATTTATTTCTTGGCGCTTCACTTTCTACAACCCGTCAAAACACACTGAGCAGTTTTCCGTGTGTGTCTCAGTCCTCTACTCTCCTTGCTTCCTGACATTTTATTTCCCTCCCTGTCCCTCTCTTTTTGACAGGGTAAAACTCAAAGACTGACAGTGACAGAAAGACAGCTGTGCATGTGTTTATGCGGATGGATGGATCAGAGAGGTTTAAACAGGAAGTGATTTGTAGATATAAACAACTCTCCTCTATCCTTGCATGGCACCCACTCAAGTTTGAACTACTCTGTGTTTTCACTTATTCAAATCCAAAATCCTCTTCATGCTCTAGTGTCTGCAGTTCCAGCACCAGAGACCTTGTCAACTTTGCAGTAAAGGTCACAGTTTAAATCCCACGTTGGTCGCATTAACTCTGACAACAAATATGAGCACACTCTCACATGCTTTAAGTGAATGCGTCTATTTTCCCTGTCATTATGGCTTTTATTTCCTACCTTTAATAAAGTAGTATAAGTCTCACACAACAACTTTCTTGGCTCTGGTAAATCTGTTTAAATCAAATCAGGTAAGTATGTGAATTTAACCTATACAGACCCTTTATGCAGCTGCTCACTTCTATGCCTCTTTCTCTGCTATTTCAGCTCCTGTCTCTTTAAGACCTTCTGTAAAATTCTACTTTCCTCAGATTGGCCAGCCTCTGGAAGCCTTCTGATGTGCAGCACTCCTTGCTTGTGAGTTGTATTTCCTGTACTTCCAACAAACATGATTATAGCTCCTTATAAAATACATCCTCAGGTATCAGTCAAGTGATTGCTTCCTTTAATTCAATTCAATTTTATTTATATAGCGCCAAATCACAACAACAGTCGCCTCAAGGCGCTTTATATTGTATAGTAATCATACAATAATAAATACAGAGAAAAACCCAACAATCATATGACCCCCTATGAGCAAGCAGGGGTTAGAAAAGTTAAAATGTAACTTCTGATTATTCAAGTTAAACATGAGCCATTAAATTTACATATACCAACCCACAAAGCCATGTGACCTCAATACTTTACTTTGACACATGTGGGACCTTTAATTTGTGTAACCTTGTGAAATACAAATAGAACTGCACACTATATAGTTACAAGCGGAATTCGCAATAACATAGCTAAAAATACCCGAACCCCTTTTTTCCATTCTTGTACTTAACACAAAGCTAATTCTGATGCTCCAGCATATTTGCAGCTGACAGAAATAAATCTTAAAAAAAAGGGTACTGGCTAACCGTGTACTGTTGAATGCCTACTAGCTTAGTTTAGCAAAATAGCTAAATGCATTCTCTATTACCTGTGACACTAGTGACATGTTATTTGATTGAGGTGCCTTTCAATTATATATTAAACTAACAGCTGTCAAAAGCTTTTTGCATCCACTTTACCAACAATTATTCAACCAAAGAGCTTCTTTAGTAAAGAAAAGATGAACATGTCTTTTACCCTCTTCAGGGGGTTTTTGCTCACTGCTCCTTGCAAAACTAAGCCACGGCCTTTTGATCACAGTGAAGTCCATACTCTGACATGGCTAATGCAGAGTGTCAAATAGTCTTTTTCCGCCTTGATTATTTTGCTGGAATGCTTTGGGCCATTTTCTTGATGAATGACCCATTTTTAGTCCAGCTTCAAATCCATATCCAACAACATGACAGTCATCTGCTTGGAGAACAGATTTCCAGAAAGCTGAAACTGTCCGGGGGCAAAGTTGACACAGGAAGTGGACATTCCCAATAATGTTAATTCTATTTAATTTGCCTTTCATTTGTGAAGCATGCATGTGTAACAGATCAGGAAGACAGATAAGCAGATGTTGTGATGTTATGGTACCTTTGGCTTTTACCTGATCTATTTGGTTCACTGCGTTTGTGCGATATTTCAGAAGATATTCCATTTCTTGCCTCATAGTAGATAGATGGGGTTCATAGCTTTCAGAGATTGCTTTATAGCTTTCTTCATTAATGCGTTGATACCCAAGTGCTCTCACTTCCCTTTTCCTGACACCCTCTGAGATCCCTTTCCCTCTTATATGGTTCATTTGTATGGGCACGCCTTCATAAGACTAATTTAACCTGCTTCTTCTGGCGCTGTTATTGCAGGTGGTTCACAAGCTCTTTTCTAACTGTTTTTTGCATCAAGTGAAACCCCAGCTGGGCACTCGCTGTGTTGAGCAGGTAGCCATGTGCCATGAGGCTAATGCAGGCTTTGGAGCCTTGAATCCACCCCAAGGCCATTTACTGAGTGTCATCTCTTCTTTACTATTTAAATATTCATTTATTGGTAAATGGACTAGTTCCTTAATAGTACTTCTCTACTCTCCTTGAGCACTCAAAGTATGTTATTGAACTTGCCTCAAGCAACCATTCATACAAGCACATACAAGCTTTATTTCACATGCATTCATACTCCAATCAACACATTGGAGAATAACTTGGGCTTCAGTATTTCACCTGGAAACTGGAGCAACCAAAGACTGAACCACTAACCTTTTGATGAGTGGATCATTATCATTTATTTATTATTATCATTTTGTTAATCCAAAATGCTGCAGCAAGAGTCCTGACAGGGACTAGAAAGAGAGAGCAGATTTCTCCTGTTTTAGCTTCCCTTCATTGGCTCCCTGTTAAATCCAGAATTGAATTCAAAATCCTGCTCCTCACATACAAGGTCTTAAATAA
>VVHJ01005106.1:15231-46215 GCA_015107715.1 Tylochromis polylepis
TCGTAGCTGCCACTCATTAGAACAACAGCATTGCATGCCTGTATCATGATATTAACATTTGTTTTAGGTTTTAGTTTCATATTGCTGGACTGCATTTTTTACTAGCACATTTAGTAACAATGGGGAAAGAAACAAATTCACAAGTTCAGCCAGATTATTTACGGCTGTATTTAAAAAGGTAAAACCAAAAGGTGTAACAATCCCTCATCAAGTGTAACTTATGCAGGACCCAGGTTGCAATTATTCTTATTTTTGTGAGAACGTGAGGATACTTTTGTTTTAATTGTATAAAAATGTAGTTTTTTTTGGGAAAAAAAGCCTTTTAGCTCTTACCTTCACAAGGAAGAAGGACACTCCATATGTCTGAAGGGACCTAGCAAGCTTCACATACTTCACTTTTCCTTCTATCTCAGACATCTCTCCACAGTTTTTATGTTCCTGGAAAAACAACAGTTACATTTCAAACTTAAACTTATCAGTACATATGTAAATATGCTTGAAATGTCATGGACTGCCTGTTATGTAAGTATTTTATCAATTCACACCTCAACAGAGAACAAATGACACTTTTGGCATGCTGCATTTGAGAAATGTAATGCACATACTTGGAATATTTTCTTCTCGGCCCCTCTCTGCTTGATATACTCTTTAGGTAGGAACTCCTTCAGGCTATGGAGACAAATGACATTTTAACTGGTTTCAGCTACAGGCATTTCCTTTTTCTAACATACCTCTAATTATGAGGTCATTCTTGCCTTACTGCCTACATATCAGGAAACAGTTGTAACAGCTGACATCACCCCTGAGCTTTCCACAGGAGGAAATCCCTGAAGTAACAACCATTACTGAAGGAGGGGAATAGCTACCATACTGCTGAAATAAGTCTATGTATAAAAGTACAAACATGTGGTAAACAAGTATTCTGAATATTTGTATCAAGGGATCTTCTTCATAATAAAAACTTACTCCAGGAATCCAGGCTTGTGCTTGTGCTCCACGTGGGGTCCAAACTGGATCTGAGCCTGGATCCCTGCAAACTCACATGCTTTATCAAAGGAGACAGGGTGGGACCCATTCAATATATCATCTCTAGCCTGGAGGAGAAAAGAAAAAGAGGGAAGGGTGGATAAGTGTGAAGCAGTAACACACATCCAGGAAAAGGACCACAAAGACACGGGAATGCTCCACAATTCACCCAAACAGAGCTCTCCAATGAACAATTCATTGTGTGCTTTGCGTACACTGTAGCTTCAGGAATGAAGTCTTCTAAGTGACTAAGTGCATTTCTAGAGAATATACATCATATCTCAGACTAAGGCACACAGGGAAGCCAAATAAGATTTGTTTGTGACAATGAAAGCAATTCTGGCAGGTTTCAAATGTAACAGTTTTGAGTATTTGTCATCACACTCAGTTATGTGTTATTAAAAAGGAAAAGATATCACAGAAATGCACCAGTCTTTCACAATATCTCGTCTGCATCACAGAATGGTCCTCAGTATGGTGTTAAGAAATCTAATGAAGGATTTTTTTAACCCTTATGTCTGTTTGGTGCTGCTGAGATATCATTTATGATTCAATACATTTTCAGCCAGGCTCTTTATAATATTTTTACCTTTTAGGTCGGCACAGAAGCAGAAGCCTATCTGTAAAATGCTTGTCCCTGTGTGCTGTTTTCTCCAGGGGGCAGTCAGCTTTGCCCCCTGCTCTCTCTCTCTCTTTCTAGTTCACTGTTGCAAATTTAATCGGCGCAAAGCTGAGAGGCCTTGCTGGCGGTGATAGAGGCTCCAGCCATGCTCTTAGCATTAGCATATCAGCACACAGCGTGGACTTGATTCATTCTTACGTCCCATTACATCAATGGAACACTAAGCAGCAGCTCACTGCTGTAATGAGAACAACAATCTCCTCTACTCACAATCAAGTCTTTTCCCAAGTGCAATTCACTGTGGAGTACATAAGCTCTTGCTGGACACAGAAGACACTCTAAAATTAGCCCTCACACATGCCATTCACTCCGATACACACTGTTCACTTGGTGATAGATTCCCGAGCAAGTTTTCCTTGGTGTACACATATAAAGAGTACAAATAATCCACCAGTTGGTTCACAAGTATTTAGAAAAAATATTTAGGTGACAATTGCACCAGTAGATCATTGAGAGGTATTATAATGTGTAAAGCATAGTTCATCCATCCATCCGCGTGTGCGTGTGTGTGTACTGGTATTTATTAAGTAAATAACAAATTCATGTTTTTATACTTAATTTTGAGTGGGTACATACACTGGAGTTGTCTGAGAAGTCAGAAATTAATCAAGCATAACATTAAACAACTAAAAGAAGTAATTAATCAGAAAATAATAACATGCTTCACTCTTTTTTCTGCTTTTTTGTAAAACAGTGAATTTGAAAATTCATTGATAACAACTATAATTATATTTTAGCATTAAAAATATAATTTTCATTAGACCTTGTGCATACTGGTGGATTAACCGTTAAAGAAACATAAAAATTAATTTTGGTAATTATTTTTTTACTGTTAATTTAGAACAGCTGTGGCATGCACATGGTATTTAATTTTTTAACGTTTTTATGTATTTATTTTACGAAATCTGGTCAAGACTATCCTGGTTTAGAAAAACTTAATGGGCTTTAATATCAGTGAAACCCTTACCAAGATTTGGTATACTTGAGTGCCCACTGATATGCATCCTCAAATGAAAGTGAAGGTTGACTGCAAATGCAAAGTAAACTCTTCACTGTTCCTCAGTGCAATGAGATAAGGAAGTCAATGTTCAGCAGAGTAAATGTAGCAGCTGTCACTCAGCCAGAAACCAAAGTGGGTTCATCCTCAATTGCTGTTTTGGCTCAGAAATGATGGCTCGACTCTCAGATAATTAGCAATCAGAATATTATCTGTTGGATAATATAACTTGTATAGTGAGGTAAATATCTGGTGTCACTGTGTTCAATGTAAATACTGCATGCTATTTAGCTTGTAGAGGCTTCATTGCGTACGTGCATTACTGGAAATTGACAGGCACACAGCTGCAAGTGAGCTAGTGATGGGGAAGTATGAATGAAGCTGATTTTTATGCATTTCATTAATTAGTTTGGCATTGATCTTAGGAGTTTTATTCTCTCTATAAGACCTGACCATTGATAAAGAATTAATTCACAGTCTGGCTGATTTCAGATCAATCCTCACATTAGGCACAGTTTGTTAAAGAACCAGCCAGATAAATACTACACCATATTTGTAAAAAGGCAACAGAGTGAGGACAGACCCTGAATTTCTCAAAGCAGATATGGTAAATGATACAAGGACTGGTTTTAGTGAAGCACAAGACATCAGAAGCTGTGACACATACAGCCTGAGGCAACAACACTGAGGTCAACTGTTCCACTCTCGCCAAGCAGAGCAGACAGCACACATAGCCACAAAAATAAATGATGGCAAAGGTATATAGTCAAATAGCAGTGCTTGACTGAAATATTAAAACCAGTTAAAAATAATGGATTTTTTCTCTATTCTCTTTGTATATATATATTGTGCGGTAAAGGATGAATTTGACCCCTAATATATCACCATTATAACTGTGTTACATCCGGTAGAATATCAAGTCCATGAGAAAGCAGCACTAAAAACTATTCTGAAGACAAATTATTAACCTGACCCTGCCCTGAAATATGCCAACTCTTGACACATATAATACATCTGATTAAGAGATCAAGGGTTAAAGGTAAAGTAAAAGCAAGACTCAGTGGGTGATACTATTGCTATGGAGATTTATGCTGGTTTTAGAATAAATACAAAGGGAGCGGTCGAGTGGTAAAGAAGATTACTCTTTTACTGGCAGAGCTTTCATTAATGTGTGTGTGTGCACATGTGTGTGTGTGTGTTGGCATAATAGGGGGTTTGAGTTTGAAATCATGGAAGCTTAAAATCATGAATACATATATGAGATCACTGCAAATATACAGGAGGGTCCTGTCAAATAGTGACCAGCAATGATGTCATGAACTGCATGAACAGTTATGCAATAATAGCACAGAATTTCTAAGAATTGCTGGAATTATGAATGAGAGCGGGCGAAGAGGAACATTTGCAGGCTAAAATTTTTTTTAAAAAGGAACACAGAGAAAGAGCAAGAGCAGCCTGTGGTATGATCCACTCTTCTGGCTGTGTTCGGTCTTTTTAACACAATGACAAATTAGAGCTCCTGCTATGTGCCGAGCCAAGTGTGCGTGTGCATGTATGTGTGTGTATGTGTGTGTGTGTGTGAGAGAGAGAGAGAGAGAGAGAATGCGGGAAAGATAGACGGGGAAGGGCAAGGGCAGGGGGCGGAGTTGTTATTGTGAAAGGAAATATGAGCCTTGTTGAGAGGAGAGCATGATACACACAGTGTTGTAATGTGTGCCAGGGTAACAGGGTGGGGATGTATGCGACTGTCAGAATGTGTAAGTGATGGAGAGGGAGTGGAGACAGAGAAACTGGAAAATAAGGAAATGGAGGGTACAAAAAATAGAGGCAACAACAGGAACAGACAGAAGGGAGGAGAGCATCTACAGCAGACAGAGAGGGTGGCTGGCAGGATGTCATTTTTGAACATATTCAAGAACTTCCAAGGAAGGAGGAACTGAAAAGACGGGAGAGTCAAATATAAATAACTATATATGTATATAAACATTTCAGCTGCGATATACATCTCTGCTGCTTTCAGAGATTATGCATTTTTTGTGAGCGGAAGCATCCAATGCATTAACACTACTCTCGAGCTCTCCCTCAATCTCAGAGGGTACATCTGTACAGTACGTGTGTTTGTCTGGGCACTCCACACCCTGCTGTTCATGTCCAGATGTCAGTGGGGGGATTTCCTCCTTACTGGCTAGGCATGTGTTTCTGAAGTGCATGTCTGTATATAGAAAAGCATGTTTATGGGACACAATTAAAATGTGATTTAAAGCTGCAATAATCAATATTTCATAGAAACAATGGATTAAAAAAAGAGCCTTGTTTGTAGTGTTAAACCCTGACAGGCTCTGTAGTTCCATTCAGCTTAATGGAGCATTTTAGCTTCTTTTAATTCCCTGTTTTGTTTTATATTGTGTGCGAAGACTCTGCTTTTGATTTACGCTCGCTGCTCTCATCAGCAGAAGCATTTAGCATCACCGTACATGTATGCTGATACCAGAGCCATTCCCCGAGCTGCTTCATGTCCTATTAATTCCATTGTACAGAAATTGGTGGGATTTTGCCCAGAGGCTTGCAACACAGTCCCTCAGTAAACAGGAGCGAAGGGAGTTAAATGGCTATAATAATTATTTATAATTTTTTTGTGCAAAAAAGAAAAATCCAAATTTTATTACATATTTAACAAATGTACACCAAATTTAATTCAGAATTAAAATAAACCAGACAATGCTAATCTCATTTTGTTGGGTTTTTTCTGACAGAAGAACCAAATTTTCCCAGAAAATGTTATCATTCTTCTAACGGATGAACGGTAGCTTAAGGAATTAACACATGACTTCTGTCGACAACAGATGACATGTAATGTACTTGCATTTAGGTTAAAGTGCTAGCCACTGCACTCCAGTGCTGTGCAAATGTTAGGTGTATAATAATGTCGCATGTACAACATGCTGTTGCTTGTCTAATGTGTGAAACCTAAATGGCACATTCCATAAAGTGGCTTGTAGTGTCCCTGATAGAAACAGAAAGGTATTTTACTACAGTTTAAAATACTGTAAAAAAAAAAAATCAGACTTGAGCTATATTGCCTTGACCACTTCTCTCCAACTGTGATTTATTTATTTTTTATCCCATGAATGTTACATTCCACAGGGGGCACTATGGTGCTGCAGTGGTTAGCACCGTATTCTCAAGGTTTTGGGTTTGAATATACTGCGAGGGTTGGGAGTCTGCTTGTTCTCCTGGTTTTGCATGGTTCTTCTGTGAGTACACCAGGTCCTCCCACAGTTCAAAGATATGCATGGGTCAGGTTAGTTAACTGGCAATTCTAAATTGGCTGTAGGTGTGAATATGAGTGGTTATCTATCTCTGTTAGCTTTGTGACAGAGTAGCGACCTGTCCAGCGTGCACCCTGCCATTTGCCCTACGACAGCTGGGATAGGCTCCAGCCTGCCTTAAATGAATTGGATAAGTGGAAAAAAGTGAATGGATGGATAGAGCTCTATTAGACCCTATTCACTTTGTATTGTGAGCAATGCCCAGCAAACAGAAAGTTCTGAATACCTGTCCTACTCCTATTTATAGCTTTTTCTGCCGCACACATTAGCCAAACAAAAATATTAAAAATATTACTTTCATCATCCGGTGATCAAACTTTCCGTGTTGTTGTTATGCTGTTGTATTTATGGAACCAAGAAACAAGTCAAACCTGTTGGGACCACATCTAAGCTAACCACATTTCAGTCTATTGGGGACTGGTCAGAAGTTACAGGTACAAAGACGACACAGTTATTGTGTCCTGTGTCTGAAATATTTCATATGCATATGGTTCATATGGTTGTTTGGGCCTTACTTTGGGGGTGCTGGGCTCTCTCTCTTAGTCTTCTCTCTTTTGCTGTCTTATTATAAAGATGTGTGTAACAAGTTTACCTGAACATAGAGCAGGTTTAGCTGAACAGGGTCCCGTGAATCCACATTCTGGTCTGAATAGAAGAACTTGCGCCTGAGCAGTAGAGTCTCACTTTCCTCCACCCCCTGTTCTCTGAATGTCCTGCTGTGGTCCAGCCAGTTCACTGCCCAATCAATACACATGCTCTGTTACTAAATACATCAAAATGAACAGAAATTCAGTTTTACAAAGATGTTACTAGAGGAGGATGGTAATAGTGAAATTAACCAGGGGTTTTGAGAACTGCAGACCTGTCAGCTTTGACAGAAAATCTACCAAATTTAATACTGGGAAGTGAAAATCTTGACGGGCCGTGAAGAGTCTCATTTGCATTATTTTCTGCTGAGACGAAAGCTAGTTGAAGGTTGATTTATACATTTGCAAAAACATTTTTGGTGTCCTCTAGGGAAAAAAGATAACACAAAATTAATTAACTTTCACATGTCAATGCAATAAATTTGATTCGAGTGATAAAGCACATGTCCATATGATGGTGTTGCGTCAGATGCCTGCCATAAAGCCATCAAGATTCCAGTAACATTTCGGCTTTTTCAAGCTTGCACTCACAGTCGTCATCTGTGTGAAGTTTTGCTTTGAGCTTTTCCATCTTCCTTTCATCTCTCAGCAGCAGGGTCCTGTCTTTCTTCAGTGTCCCCATCCCATCCTCCTTCTTATCCTCTGGCACCTCTTGAATGAGGGAGTATTCCTCATAGTTGGTGATTCCTGAAAAGTTAGCCAGGGAATATATATATACATATTTTTTTTTAGGAGGAAGAAATGCTTCAAGTAAGTGGTTCAATAATCACGACAGAGAAAAGCATCACTGCAATACTGTTGCAACTCTCTTTTTATCCATTTCTCTCTGCTTTGAAACAGAAGTTAAGGAAAGCTGGTATAGAGCCAGCAAACTAAAATTGAAGCTGAAGAGGAGAAGAAGCCAAGCAGAAAGCTCTACTCTAAATAAACATTTTCCAATAAAGATATCTGCCAGACACACATCCCTCTCTTCCTCACCCAATTAGGCATGGGAGCAGCTCATTGTAATTGAAATATATAGCTTAGGGAACACCTCTATGACAAGGAGGGACGGCATTTTCTGGGCATTAGGAAGAATACTTAAGTCGCTGATTAGAAACAAGCTTGTTTTATTCCGATGAATCATGTCCACGTTGCTCTAAACAAAACACGATTAGGACTTCATCAAGCATAGATAAATGCTCTAATGTGCCAAACAAATATGCTTTGCAAATACAAACTAAACAGCACATGATAACATAGTCTCCTAATGTAGCTGAAGATGAAGTCAGTGGTATGCCTTTGACTAAAAATAAAACAGAAGATGAATAATTTAAGCTTTGGGTGGTGGCGTGACATGATTAATGTTCACCAAACTCGTAGTACAGATACAAACCTATTCTACTGCATATGGTGACGAGCAGCTCGCCAACTGTTTTTGAGTCATCCACCATGATAGTTTTAATGGCACCATCCAGCATTTTGATCTTCTGTGGCCTTTGTTTTTTCTTATACTCCAAGACATCCTGAGAAAACAGCAAAGGAAACGCGATGACATCCACAGCCCTACTAATCATCCTCAGCCGTAAACTGCCGCTTCCAGCAAGCTGAGAGGAATAAATGTCTCGGTTTCCACTAGAAAATATAGATCACTTTAAGAACCCATAACTGACACTGACAGTTCTCCACCCAGGACTATATGACTAAATCTTACTCCATTTCGCAGCATGTAGTAATCCAGGGTTCTTCCAGACTCCAGCCAGATTCCTTTCCTGGGATCATCGTCAGACAGGAAGAGGCCATAATCCGAGGCTGAAACACAAAAAGCAACACGGAATACAAATGTAGAAGCCCATAGATTTCCATTACGTAACTCAGCTTCACCAATCATCCTCCAACCTTGTCCTGTCTGGGCTTCAGGGACTCTCTCTCTGATGATTCTGCAGGCATCATACACAGGGGTGGACGGTTCAAACTGCATCGTCTTCACCACATTGCACTGGCGTACACAAATCTTCAACGATAAGGCCACCATCTTGGTGGGTAGTATAACGGCCTTGCGACCGACCTATACTCCTGGAAGACACAGAAAGAGAGATTATGAAGTCATATCAATGCTCCAGTGTGTTTGTGTCTATGTCAACAGGTCATTATTAAAACGCTCTCTCCAACAACACTCAGGCTGAAACTGTGAAAAGGAAATATCAGGGGGAGAATATAACATCTCAAGGCGCAGAACAAATCTTCACAATTATCTCCTGTGGGGCATTTTTACCTGGAATTGAATGTGCATTGTGCTCTGCCTTAGCAGCTCATCATTTCTGAGTTGTTCTGATATTAAGGTGTTACCCCAAAAAGAGCTTCTGCCTGATTGCAGTATATGTAGAATTAACTGAACTAAGGCAAGAAACATAACCTTTCAGCAGAAGAGGGGGGGGAGTGCAAATCTCTCTAATTGGCAAGAATAACTGAGACAAGTCAAAACACCCCCCGCCCTTGCATCATTATTCTCACTTCTCCCTGTTCGCACTCTCCTCCGGAAGAAGACTTCAGTGTGAGACAAGTGGGTGTCTTATCATTTACTGCTATTAGGGTGAGTCAATTCTGGTATTCTTAGACGTGTGCAAAAAAAGGAAAGGGACTGAGTTTTTCCAGGTTTCCTTGACCTTCAATTTTACATAGAGATGAATGAAAAATAAAAATAAAATTACCTATAGCCTGGGTAGTTTATCAGTAACAGTTTGATAAATCCATTTAAACCTAGAGACATTCATACTGCTGATCTAAAGCCCAGATATTTAGTTCAAAATCAAAAAGAGACACATATATGCTTTGAATTAACACTTGACTATCTGATGGTTTTTTTTCATTATATGTTCTATAATTTACTGTGACACCAAAAGAATTTTTAGTATTTTATTACATGGTTGAATATAAAGGCAAAAGTTCAAGTCTTCACACTGACAGGATTCAGACTTCAGCCACACTTGGAAACAATGAGTTTTTTTGTGCTGAGCCACAGGCCCCCTTTGAGTCCAAGCAGAGAAAGTCTGCGAAGTAAATTTTCTATAATGATGGAGTGAATGAGACCGTCTGTGATGGAGCCTCTGTCATAGACGTGAGTTCCTCTCCAATAGCTCCTTTCCTTCTACGAGTTTTTCTTCAAACAAAGTGGAAAAGATGAGCACAAAGAAGAAGGGGTAATGGCGCCGCATGAGCTCTCCTCTATACAGGCTGGTAGAGAAGTCCCACCGAGTTTTTGTCATCCAGCACTTCCACAGACACACTCTTCCAGACAAGCAGCGAGAGACCCCCAGACTGACAATACAGCAGGCTCCATGGCATCTCCCACCACACACTAAATATATGCAGTGAGCAGAAAATGTTTGCATTTTTGTGGAAGTTTCTCATCTCATCCAAAAAGCAACAGTTACCTATGATGACAAATACTTTGCAGAGACTGGGTCTGCAGCAACAGTCACTTTAGTAAGTTGTCAGTAGCATCAGTGACTTCAGAGAGTAAGTAGTGCAGAAACCACATGATGAAATCCAGAAGGATAATGATAATCCCTGAGCTTACAGTAGTGTGAGAGAAAATTTTTCACTTAGATCCTCATGCAAACACTTGAAAGCATTCAACTCTTCTTCAGCTCTGCTTTCAAGAAAGGATGAGACAAAACTCACAGTCATGGTGAAAAGAAAGTACACCCTCAGTGTCAGTGAAAACTCATCTGGTTTTTACCAGGCCTTACAAGTAGGTAAATACAGCCTGAGACGAAAAACAACACGACATATTACACTTGTCATTTATTTAAATATTAAGCCAAAATGGAAATGCATTGTGTAAAAAATTAAGTGCACCTCATGATTCAGTAACTTGCAGAACCACCTTTAGCAGCAAAAACTTGAAGTAATCATTTTTTAGATGACTTTATCAGTCTCGCACATCATTGTGGAGGAATTTTGGCTCATTCTTCTTTGCAACATTGCTTCAGTTCATGGAGGTCTGCAGGTATTCATTTATGTAGAGCTCTCCTAAGGTCTCGCCACAGCATTTCAATCAGGATGAGGTCTGGACTTTGACTTTTCCCACTAATAATTTTTCTGACTGTAGAACGATTCACTTCAAATTGTTTTGAAATGGTCTTATAACCCTTCCCAGACTGATGGGCAGCAATTGCTTCTTTAAGATCACTGCTGATGTCTTTTGTCCTTGGCACTGTGTTAATCCAATCCTGAATGCTGCAGACCAGCAAAATGCCAAAACATCTGCTCTTACAGTCGTGGCGACGCTTGCTGATAATTACTTAATGATGTGCATCTGATTAACAGCACCTGGCTGCTACTTAACCCTTTAAATTCCTATTTATTCTAAGCAGTAAGGATGTACTTGGACTGCTCCTGCATTTTGGCTTAAATTGTATAATAATGACACAGTGTAATATGTCATGGGTCATCTGAAGTTGTATTTATCTAATTTCAAGACCCACTAAGGACCAAACCATATTTAATATGTCCTGATATATAAAAACTTAGAATTTAAGGAGGATGTACTTTCTTTTTATCAAGACTGTGTGTGTGTCTCTCTGTTCAACCTCATATTCTTGTATTTTATTACGCTCACTAAAACTGCACGGTAGACAAACATTTCTGTAATTCCATCTCCCTTGACCATCACTAGTCCATCAGCAAAGTCCTGCATTAGATTAGGTTTGTTTGCTTCTGCAAATATTAAGACATGAAAATGGCCAAAGAGCAGCTTGCTGGGGAGTCTGAATGTGTACAATTCAATAGAGATGATGGAAGTCAGGAGCCATCTGGAGAGGCTACAGCTCTAATGATTGACTGTAACACCAGCAGCAGAGCAGAGCCTGAGAGCTACAACTGCTCAGATTATTGCACAAGTCTGTCACAGAACAACTCAGGAGGTGGCTAGACAAAAAACAATATTGGTCAGGGCCTAATCAGACCTGATTTCATAAATGCTTACAAACAAAATAAAAACCTGACGCAGAATGAGGCTTAAAAGAAGCGTGAATGACAATCCTTGAAGGATAACATGTGACACTACTGCACAGTAAGCCTTACCCAAGGCGTAACATACCGACAATTTGTCACATCCCGAGGTGTCTCATAGTAAGGCGAAAGGTAACCTTCCGCGTCCCTATGTTACGCTCCGGATTGTGGATGGAATCCAATACAATGAGGCTCCCGGCAGTAACACACACTCCAGCCGTGTATTCCAGCCCTAACCCTAACCTTAACCATCTTAACCGTATCAGACAGTGTTTTCCAAAGCAATTCATGATGAGAAAGTAAAATAAATTTACATGTGTAGATTGATTCCAAACGGTTCTCATGTTTCCGAAAGCGTAACATACAGACGATTTGACACATAATGTCGGTATGTTACGTTTTGGGATGAGAACGTGTTGGCCTTACAGTGAACTCTGAAATGATTGCTTTAGGTTGACAAAACCTTCTGAAAAAAGAAACAAAAAACAGTGGCTCAATGTTAAACGTAAATTAATAAAATATATATAATATGTTTTTCTTTGAATATAAAATATTTCCCCACAGTGCAACAGGAGTTTCAAGGTCCCTCCACTGCAACTTACAACACTGGAAAGTCAGAAATTATTTCTTAGAATTTTTTTCCGCTGCATTTGTAGAAAGTCACAGAAATAGGCATGCAGATGCAAACAACTCTTATTCTACTTAGACAATCAGCAGCTATTACTGTGAGCATAAAAAACTGGGATAAAAGGTAGATTACAGGGCAACTCTAAACTAAGCACAGCTATTGTAAAGAACAACAATTAGATTTTAACAAGCTGGGATGCAAGTGAATGAAACTCTGGAGCCTAGCCATCAGTAAAACAGCGGGAAAATACCGTAGCTACATACTATGCATTATTATCGTCAGCCCATGGTGTATTATTATTTTGAAAGGTAGGTGTTGTATGAATGGAAAGCTGAGAGTAATTCCCCATTTCAGTAATTCTCAGGACTGTTCAAACAGCAGCGTTAAAGCATGTGTGCAATGAGAAAATGTTAACTGGCTAAACCGCTCCACACCCCACCTCCTCTCCCACCCTCTTTACATCCTGCATTGACACTCTCAGCAAAACATCAGCCTTTTATCTCTGCCTGACTCAAAGCAAGGCCAGTTCCCTTCATGTCCAATGTATGCCTCTGGATGTCATCTGGAATGCAGAAAGTTCAACAGTGGGGCATGTAATGGCAAGATAGGGCATTTTTAATCAGCTATGAATTTAAATTCTATATTTCAGCAATTCACAAACTAAATTTACATTTAACTCCACAAATTGAAAGCTCAGATGTGTTACACAAGAAACAGGCAATAATCAGCCACCATAAATACTGTACATCTTTATTATGACTTGATTTACAACAAACACAGTGCAGACTTTTTAAAAGTAAACTTGTTTAAAAAAAACTAATTTTTTTTTCAAAAGATAGCTTTTCATTTTTCACCTTCTCTTGAAAATGTAGTTATCAGGCTACTCCAAATATGTATATACACTGTGACATCTACTAAAGTTAGATTTCTAAAGTCAGCTAAAGCTAGCCCGTACCCTGGTGAAAAACAAGCAATCAGAGGACAAATCAGTTAATATAATGACGAAAGTTGTAAAAGGTTCTTATGAAAGGTTAATTAATTTAAATGGACTAGTCTTTATATAGCGTCCTTCTGCTCAGTTGAGCACTCAAAGATCTTTCTACTGCATGTCTCATTCACCCATTCAAACACACATTCCATTGTTTGCACTCAGTTTGATCCATTGGGAGTAACTCGGGTTTGTTATCTTGCAAAGGGTGCCTTGCATGCTTCAGCATGCAGACTGGAGGAGTCAGGGATCCATTCACTGACTGTCCAGTTGGTAGACAACACGCTATACCACTTGAGCCACCCCATTTAATATAACATCTTATATCATAATTACTTTTTGATTTGTTTTCCAACAAACTTAGAATAATGTGGAAAATTCCTGCATACACTGCAGGCTTTACTGTTCAGGTTTGGCAACCTTTACAAGCTTTGTACATTAATAAAGTTAATATAGGAGCAATTTTCTGAATTCAAAGAGAAAACATCAGAAGACATTTTCTTGTTAGATGACATGGCTACTGAATTTAGCATGGCCAGCTGGGCTTAGGGATAGCAGACTTACGTTGTGTTGAGCAGGCAGATGAGGTGTTGCAAATTCAAACAACAGAAAAAAAAAGAAAAGAAAAAGAAAAGCACATTCTGGAAGCTCTTTGTAAGCCATCCAATGTTTCATGTATAAACACTGAAATATGTCCCAAAAAGATGTAAAGCAATAGAATGAATTTCTACATAGAAGCACTTCACTAAAGAAATTACAGATGATTTTGATTAGCAACCATAATTACATGCCTTCTTACAGTATCTGATTACAGCTACATTAATTTTATAATTTAATTACTCTATTACATATAACCAGTTCCTCTCCAACACTAAAAACAATAAGGAGTTCTTAGCAAGTGGCCACTGGAGAGCAGCATGAGCTATGGTTTTTAACCTACCTCCACTGCACTTATATACCTTCATGCACTGATTACAAAATACCCTACCCCAACCACTGGCATTAGGTGACTAGAGACCTGGTCGCTGCAGTAAGTTGAAATTGTGAAGCTTCCTGTGCTGGCTGTGTGATTTCTCTGCTGTAGCAGACAAGAAAACCAGAGATTCTGATGTCCATATGAAACAGACATTAAAGGAAACAAAAGTAGCACCAATCAGGATCTCGAGTGGCCGCTGCTTGCTATTACAAAACAACAGAGACTCTTTCCAGAGTAAGACATGATGCATATTGTTGCTTTAATAACCCCTGGTTATTAATCTGAAAATCACACGGGGCCACAGAAACACCCTTTGTTCAGCTGAAGCTAATATGGTACACGGATGCAAAAAAATTAAATACTCAAAGAATGCCAAAAGAATGATGGGTGGGGCATATTTAATCTATTCTTAGAAGGAATATATAGTGAAACAATACATTTAGTACACTAGGTTTATATGTTTTGCAGAGACTATATCCAATTTTATATCAAGGTGTCCTTTTGCCCATTTCCTTGCAGAAAAAAAGTCACTGCACCTATCTGAATGCAATTCAAAAAATTAATAAGTCAAAGGCTTTCATCTCCACCCTTATCATTTCCTCCACATGTTTCATAAATGAATTAATCATTGCTCACGCAGGACATAGCAATCAATGGACAGCATGATAAAGCTGCACTGACCCTTGCTATTTTAAGTTCAGCAGGATTACTATGAACAAGCTGTTATAAGAGGTTTGCACAGTATTATTTTAACTAATGGGCTGGTAGTCAAGCAGTGCTTGTTGATTACGATTAAAAAAGCATTAGACCCAAAGTCTTAAATTAGAGACATTCACAGTTACATCAACTTATTTTTTTCCCCCAGCTACATTTATAAAAAGAACCTTGCAGCTGTAACCCATTGTGTGGACTATAGCATTTGCTCTTGGGTGATGCACACTGCTGTAATGCAATTTGTGGGTACAGATACTGACAGAAATTATGATTCTTGTCCTTGTTGTAAGAAGGGAGAGAACAGCTCCTCTTACACTAAAAATATCCAGTGAAGTAGAGCGTCCTCCAGCAGCTCTGCTTCAAAAGGATCCGCAGCAGAAACAGAGCAACACATCTAACACTTTCTCCCTTATTTTTAAAAGCAAATGGCATTCACTTACACTTGTAGCTGACAGGGGATAAAAAAAAAAATCTTTACAGTTCTTTATTCTATTTCAAGGTTAGACAAGCACTCAATATATTAGCTGGTAAATTGAGAACTTGGGCAAGTGCATCCTGTATGCCAATTCTTCTAAGTTACACTGACATGTCATTAGGTTAGGAAGTCTAGCAGTTTGGACTGAGTACAACACAGAAAATATTCTGAATGTACCATCCCTCATTTAGAGATTTGAAGAATTGGCTTCCTAATCAATGGAGGCAGAAACAGCTTCTGTAGGAGGAGAGCTCCACCCTCCCAGCTGGACTCAGTCAACCAGTGAGTCGGTCCTTTAGTCAATCAGTCAGTCCTTGAGCCATTCACTAAGTTGTGAGACTGACTGTGAGTTGGCCTGGCTTCCCAGTGGGAGCGGTTAACTGTGGCTCAGGCAGATGTTGCCCAAACATTTTTATTTCATGATGTACACTGATGGATACAGATCAGTCCCTAACAAAAAAGAACTTACCCCACAATGATTTCATTATCATTATCAAACACAGTTTTAGCCATAAATCTCTTAATGAGAATTTACACTAAGTGGCCTCTGCTCCACTGGCCAACATCTGCTTTTTGTCTGATAACAACTATGGCAGACAAAGTGATGCAATAACATGAAATGGGGACTATGTTAGGAGTCAGTAGTTCAGCGTTGTGAAATTTCAAACTAACATTAAAAATAGTCCAAAAGTGAGGTAGAAAAATTGCTTTAGGTATCAACATTTGGGTAAATATTTAGTTATTTTAAAAATGGTAATAATTAAAATCTGCTATCCACTACCCTGTTAACGAGCAGCACTTAGCTCATGCTGAGGAGTGAGTAACAAGTAAATTCTTTACATATTTATCCAATGTCACAGATACATATTTGGGTATGTGATCGCTGTATTTTTGATTATTACGACTATAAAATACAGAACAGGTGTTTGTCAAGTACATTCAACCACTCAATCCACACAGGTGCGGCTATTATGCTCTGCTCACTGCCAACCATATGGTGGGTTTGAGGGTTTCCAGATTGAACATACTTTTCTATGTTCAGTCTGGAAAGCATTAATTCCACACAATTAAATCCAGAATATAATTTAATACCAAAAAAATTCAATGGACGTTTTTTAAATTTATTTTTATAAATCCCAAATATAGTTGAATTATTCTCATTTGCCCTAAAAAACAAGCACTTCAGCATTGTAAAAAGCATTTCATCAGAAAGCTCATGCTGATCTAAATAATCAAACTTGGTCTTACTGTTAGTATCACCACATGTATTTTTCAGCTCAGGTAGCATAGGCTTGGTGGCCAATGAGTAACATATGGCAAGGGGCTGGATTTACCCTGGACAGGTTAGCAGCCCATCACAGCTCTAACACAGAGAGATAATCATCCCTGCTCACATCCACACCTATGTCAAATTTAGAATCATCAATTAACCTACCACGTAAGAGGAAGCCAGAGCATCTCCAGGAAACCCACACACCCACAATGCAAACATGCAAATGTCCACATGGAAAGGTTAGAAAGGCTGTAGTCAGCCAAAAACTAACACGTTCTTTTCCTGCTATCTACTGTACAACCAATTTAAAAAATAAAGAAATAAAGAAACATTTAGATTCCTCAAATCAGGCAATATTCAGAGCCTCAATGAACTTTGTGCCAGAGTTCAAAAGCCCAAACCTGCACAGATGACCTTCATACCCAGTCTCACAAAAGTTATCATGGATTTTTGGATTTTCACAAAGTGTTCGTCCATTATTGACAGTCTAAATCAGTGCAAAGCCACCAAAACAGAGATCAAGTAATATCCAAGCAACATTTTGATCAGTCAAAACCAAACTATGAGGGTCCCATTTTAAGTAAATACAAACAAAATTACACAGCCCACCATCTAAAGGAATCTTTAAGAGAATCGGCACAGATGAACTCTTACAGACGTTTTATTATTAGTTTGTTACAGGTAGTTGAAATCAGTGTAGAAGATGCATATTTCAATAAAAGTAAAGAAATAATATTGAAATGGGTGTACTGGCTCAAACACTTTCTAGATCTTGTCAAAAGAACAAAACAAAAAACAAGCAAAAAAAAGAAAAAACTCTTCTTGCTGTACAGGCTGGTGCCTACTGCTTTGCCCTCTGATTGCTGCTTTCAGCTATAATCTTGTGTTGAGTTGCTGCTCACAGAAAGAAAGCCAAAAAAAAAAGTAGTATTGCCTCTCAGTTCTAACATCTCATCTCTGTGGTCCCAGCGGCCAGCATAGGTATAAGAATGACACAAGCAGACTGCTTTTCATTTTATGTAAAAAAAAAAAAGGACAGTTTCACTTTAACTGTTTCAACAGTTACCTCTAAACAATCTGGGCTGATCAGAGTTTGTCACTTGATGGACATCTCCTGCTTCGCATATGCATTTTTGCACTCATACCTGCAGTTTTTCATGACATTACCCTGCCATCACCCTGTCATCTGAGATGTGTCTTGTGTGCAACAGTACTAAAACTCAGTTTTGTTATGCAGTGAGCTACTTCACTCAGCTCACAGGAGGAGATATGATGGATGGAGGAAACCTCATTTTCTGCTGTATAAAATGAGGTTTGTTTAATTAATGAGGGTCACCTCAACACGGGACAACAGCAACACTTTAGACAGAACATGAGCACCAACAATAACAATGTTGTGAAAAAGGGACTTCGATGTGACATGTTATATTTATCCCCTTTTTGAAAAAATTTTTAACCTCTTTTTAATTCCTCATCTGATCTGCACTACATTCCCCAAAGTATTCACTCACCCATCATTGAACTCAGGTGTTCCAATCACTTCCATGGCCATAGGTGTATAAAATCAAGCACCTTGGCATGCAGATTGCTTCTACAAACATTCGTGAAAGAATGGGTTGCTCTCAGGAGCTCAGTGAATACTGTGATAGGATGTCACCTGTGCAACAAGTCATCATGAAATTTCCTCGCTACTAAATATCCCACAGTCAACTGCTATTGGTATTATAACAAAGTGGAAGCAAATGGGCACAACGGCAACATGGCCACGAAGTGGCAGGCGACATAAAATCACGAGCGGGGTCATTGCAGAGTGCACAGAGTTCGCCAACTTTCTCCAGAGTCAGTTGCTACAGACCTCCAAACTTCATGTGTCCTTCAGATTAGCTCAAGAACAGTGCGTAGAGAGGTTCATGGAATGGGTTTCCATGGAAACAGTTGCATCCAAGCCGTACACCACTAAACTTAATGCAAAGCTTTGGATGCATTAGTTTAAAGCACGCTGCGATTGAACTCTAGAGCAGTGGAGACGTGTTCTCTAGAGTTACGAATCACGCTTCTCCATCTGGCAATCTGATGGATGAGTCTGGGTTTGGCAGTTGGGAGGACAACTTGTCTGACTGGACTGTGGAAAGTGGAAAGTTTGTTGGAGGGGCGATTATGGTGTGGGGCTCAGCCCTTTAGTACCAGTGAAAGGAACTCTTAATGCTGCAGTATACCAAGATATTTTGGAAAATTTCATGTTCCCAACTTTGCGGTAACAGTTTGGGGTTGGCCCCTCCTGTTCCAACATGATTACAAACCAGTGCACAAATAAAAATCCATAAAGACATGGATTAGTGAGTTTGGTGTGGAAGAACTTGACTGGCCTGCACAGAGTCCTGACCTCAACCCCACAGAACACCTTTGGGATGTTCTCACATATTAAACTCCATGGATTAAAAATGGGATGTCACCTTAATGAGTAATACAAAGGCAAAAAAAAAACCCAAAACAGTGTTTTTGTGCCTCTAACAGGCACAACTGGATTTCATCCAGATCTTAATGTCCTTTTGATAAGCATGAATGACATCAGCAGAATGGGCGATCCTAGACAGATCTTAACTCTCGACTGTAATTTGTGACCTTTAGCAAAACGCTGATGAATGCTAAGTTGATGCCAACTTAGTCAATGAGATGCCAGTGAGCCCTGTGCAAATTGTGGGTTACACAGAAGAAAAGGACAGAGTCAATTTGAATTAACGATTTCAACTACTGTTCTCTAATAACACCCTGTACAGTATGCAGCCTTCCTAAACACAAAATAAATTTCAGTACGCAGCAAAGTTAAACCAAGTTAGAGGGTGTGTTCCTATAGATTCTTTCATCCATATTTTTCAGACATTATACTTTGATAGTAGGAATACAGTATATACCAGCGATAAACTATAGCACAATTTTAGAACTGGGAAAATTAAGGGGTAGCAAGGAAAAACTCCACAGATGTGACTGTAATTAGTGGAAGAATATGTAAGTACAAGGCCGACCCGGCTCATGAAATCATTGCATCACAGTTACAAAGGTCACAATTAAGATGCCAACCCCACTCTAAGTTTCTCAACACCAGTCTCTCCTCCCTTCCAACACCATACACCAGCATCAAACATATGAAGCCTTTCCAGCTTCCAAGAGCTGTCTGCTGATCAGACAACTGATAATGACAACGCTTGTTAAAAAATGAACAACACAATTTTTAAATGACAGAAAAACAAATGAGGTGGGATCATGTGTTTTATGTTCGATGATGGCTACATAGAGGTTGAGACATATAACACACACAGTGGCACACCCGGACTCTATATGCAAACCCTACAGACTTCACTTATTTAAATATTCAAAATGAATCACCCTGCAGTGGACAATCAAAGACAGCAGTATTAGAGTATTGAGTATTAGACGACACTCTCACGACTCTTGCTCCCATGATCATTCAGTATGTTCTGCCTGGAGTCTCATATCCTCCAAATCAGGTGACTCCAATCTTCTGTCTGCGCCGCCTCCCAACCACTGAGTCACTTTCTCATACTTCAGTAGCCAGCAGTTGCCTACTACCACTTGCATGCTGATTACAGTATCAAGAGCAGTGGAATGGAACATATGCTGGCTTCGCTCCAAAGCGTGATACAGTGAGGGACTCTATCAGCATTTTATATCCTCTGGCATGCTGTAAGGAAGGGATCTTGACACAATGGTAGAGATTCGTTGTTCTGGCTCGTCAAGCAAAACAAAACAAAGGAAAGCAAAGGAAACATACTGTAGCTAAGGACATCATCAGTAGAATAATTAGTCTGATTGTAAAGTATTCTGATTAAGTATTAACCCTTAACCCTTATTAACATGACAGTAATAATAATTACTGAACTCACTAATACTTACTATAATGATTGTAGTGTATGCCTGTCTGTTCCCTAACTCCTCCTAGACATGTTTATCAAATGAAACTTAGTGTTTTAACTGCCAAGGACAACATGATTATCAACATCTATGTCACTTTGGGGAATAATTTACAATTAAATCCTTACAAATTACATGTATTATGTGTAGTAGCTGATATCAGAACGAACTGCGACATGAGCGAAGAAAAAAGGTACCACAGGTCTGGTAAAAACCGTCTGTAGGAGGAGTTTTTGCTAGTAATAATAATAATAATCAAAATGGTCTGTGTAAGTGTAATATCTAATGTTGACAGTGAGCGGAACTATGTAGTTCTGTGAGAGGAGGTTCAGGGAGAGGCCATGTTGTTGGCCCATTGTTTCCAGATCACCAACTCTGCCCAAGTTGCCATGGCTGCTGCCGTGCCCACCTTTTCCTGGACATATAAGGCTGGACAGCAGCAGAAGGAGCAGCCACCATCACCCCTCCCTCTGGTCCAAGGCTGCATCTTCTTCTGTGGTCATCTGGGTGTAGGATAGTCTGCAGTTATTTAAGGAATTTAGGTAAAGTTGGCCTTTAAATGTCAACTAGACAAGGTCTAAGCGTGAGCGTCGACAATTTAAGGGCTGCTTCTTCTGTGTACACGACTATACAATCCTGGCTTGATCCACAGGGCCTCGCGGCTATCTTGTCACAAGTACATTGAGATGTTAAGCAGAAAAAGAAATTGAAGGAGTTGACTTTGATTCACTTTGATAGAGCATGTCTGAAAAATGAAAACACCTTTCAGTGAAAGTGTCATTTCAGTTTCACTGTTTTGTTGAAGGTTCTGCAGAGAAACATAATATAGTATTATGTGTGGAGAGCTGAGCTGTGAGAATGAGAGACTGTCTGTGATATTGCCTAGTGGTGCATTGATCCCTACAGTATAGTGAAGAAGATGTACATGCACAAAGACCGTCAGACGCACAACGAACAGAGAAGGCACTTAAGTGAGAACCTTTCCCCTCCAGTCAATAATGAAACAGCTTTCATTAGTGCAAACTCTCCTAAAATGATGAATGATTGGTCAATATCTCAAATGAAACTAAAAATTGAAAGCAAACTGTGGAAGACCAAGGCAAACAAGAAAGCCCATTATTCAGTTAGCTTGGGAGCACATTCCAGGCACTGTATCATTGTGTGACTCCTCGCAGCTTTGTTTTTCTCTCAGCAAGGACTAAAAGCACTGGAGAATCAAATGTTTAAATTGGCTGGGGAAGGTGTATACAACAATGTGCCCTCACACAAATACTGTACACTTCAGAAAGTTCCATGAGAAGAGGCTGAGTGCAGGAGACCCGCTGACAAATTGGGAGTCTTTTTGAAGAATGTTTTTGAAGCACACAGAAACAGCAAACAGAAAAGGGCAAATTTCAGACTTTTGAATTCGACAAAAGCATTGATGGAAACTTCATAGCTCTCAAAAGTTGCAACCACATTTTCTTTAGAAAAAGGCATTTTTGATTATTAAAAAAAAAAAGAAGAAGAAGAAGAAGGAGGGGAAGGGGAAAGAGTTCAGTGTATTACCCTCATATTGTTATAAGACTAGAAGCGCAGACAACACATTCTCTCTGGAGTTCCAACCCTAAACAAAAAATCTTTTTGATTAGCTGAAACAAACATCTCTGGCTTAAATCCACATCAGAAACATCTGGTCAACTAACCACCCTCCCACACACAGCGTGGAAATCTTTGGCATATTGTGCAACACGGTCAACTGATGAGAACCATGCTGACTGTTTAAAAGCCTTTTTTGTGTGTGCTCAGCGGGGCAGAGGAGCATCACAGACATGGACCTACACTAAGATAGGGAAGCCACATGCTATGGAGTGGAGCATGTAAGGGATGCTGCCATGCTTAGTTAAGGGCTCACAGACTCCCTATTTCATGCTCTACATCTGCTGGTTGCCATGGAAACCCTGGTTTTGGGAATTTCTCAGGTCAGGTGGCTTCTGTCAGCTCCGAAGCAGGGGGAAAAAAAATGGGTGCAGTGTGCTTAAGAAATCAATTGATAATAAAAAGACAAGTGGTTCTTAGGGTGGTAACTGAACTTTCTTGAATGGCTTCGCACACACACTCAGCGTTTTAAGAGACAACCCATCACTGCTACAGACCAGCTGAAGTGTGTCTCAAACACTTTTAGTGAACTTTTCTGCAGCTTCTCGCAAGAAAGGCAAAACACAAACAGCAGTAAGAGTTCAAGAATTTCAGGAGAAACCAAGGCATAAACAGGAGAGGCAAATGCAGGGCAAACACTATTATTTCTCTGAATTACAGCTTTTGTGACTCATACAACTATAACTAACAAAAACCAAAGGGAACAATTTTTTTCTGCTTTATACAGTCAACTATATTCCACAGGTTCCCTACTATTTTTGCAGATTTGTGAACACATTAAAGACTCGTGTTTTTTTTTTATCCGTTGCACTGTTTCAGATTGCTCCAGATGTACAAAAAACACAGTTCATTTCAAAAAGCAGGATTTTCTATTTACTAAACATATTTGCGCGAACCACAATAAATGGGTCAGAAACTCAGAAAAGAATGGGCGTGTATGAGAAGGGCTTTACAATTACAAGCTGGTCATTATGACAGCATGGGTGCATTTGGATACCCCAGTGTGGGTTTCATACAAACAGAAGCAGCAGGAGCCGATCATTAGAAGCAGGCGTCTGCAGGGCTGGGTCCCACAAGCTCAGTTGGAGCCTGTGTGAGAGGTTCTCCTTCTCACTGGGGAAGTCCAGAGGAAACATGCCATAAGCCAAGCACTCCCCAGTTCCCCTCTCTTTAACCTGATTACTGTAATGAGCTTAGAGACTGTTGGATGCACAACATCTAATGTGGATGTAGACAAACAACACTGCACTCCCTGACTCTCACTGCCAGCTGAATGCAAAGCACATCATCATGCTCAAACCCTCTGTAGCTAGATGGCCCATTAGCCAGAAAGTATTAGAGACAGGCGGATCAGAATAGGAAACTGCAATTTTCTTCTGAAGGTGAAACAAGAGGTAAATCACCAAGAAGCTGTCAAAATGCAAATAAACGATCCTTTATATGTACCTGAGTTAAATCTCTGCACAGAGCCACTTTTCCTTAAGTAGATAACACTGAGATTCTGACTATAAAGGTGAGGAAATCATTGCCATCTCAGTGCCTGCAATAAATAAATAAATAAATCCTGAGTTTACGGTTATTTGTTCATCTTAGTCATATAAAGTTATGAATAATGATTTCAGCAATGTTTTTCTTAGGTTTATCAGAATCAGAATACTTTATCATTTTTATACTTTTATAATTTCCCTAAGGAAATTATGATCATACTTTCACTGTACACGCTTACCGTGCCCGTGCAGAAAGGTTACTGGGATAGATACAAAAACTTTCAATGAACAAAATACACATTTTTGACCCTTTGGTATGCAAATTAGTACGCAATGTTTAACGGGCATACAACTGGACAATTGATTTGTTTGTGAGTTCTGAAAACAAGTTAAACTGAGAAAATCCTCTTTCGCTTTCAAACTTTAACAATTTTATTTTAACAACGACAGCAAAAAAAAGGTACTTCATACCATCAGGTTTATTATTGTATTTGCAATATAGTCTATGTTACTCATGCAGTAAGAAAATATAATTAAAAATGTAATTACAGTACTTCATCAAAAACAGAAGAACATAAGAACACATTAAGAGGGAACAAAGTTTAGAAGATTAAGGCACAGCTGTTCATTCTCAGTGTTGTAGTGGGTATCACTGTGCATTTCACTTTTCCAGAAGTGACAGCATGTTTAAGCAACAGTATGGGAGGTCCACAGAAATAAGTTAATACTTTCATACTATTCAAATGTATAATTTACAATAATTATAATGTTATTTTGTAATTGTTATTTATGTCTGATATTTAATATACAATATAAATTTCATATATTTTGAACTGGTGAGGCACAAGAAACAAGGTTTTTTTTTAATGGGCTTAATTTAACTAAAAACATATGAACTACTATTTATAAAAACTCAAATAAATCTATAAAAGAACAAAATATAATTCGATGAAAGAGTTAAACTGACGGCTTTATCAAACCTAAACTCAGCTAACTAAAACTGACCAAAGGGAATTTACTTAGCTGGCTTAAATTTAACATTAATGCTGAAAATCAGTTACTTTTATTTAAATTCCTACAATGCACAAAAGGGAGAAAAGGCAGATAGTTACTTTAGGAACAACTAGTCATTATTATTTCTCACTAATATGAAAAAGTCTGATCTTATAGCCTGTTACTTATTGTATTTAGTTTCAGGGAAGCTATGTTTTCACGGAAGATGTGATTTTTTTTGTAAATTAATATGCAGCAGAACAATCACAGTTCCTAACAAACTTGATTCAAACCCTGACATCATTTCTCAGGTCTCAGTGCAACTGCAAGAACTGAACTATAGAGGGATGACGGTAGAAGTTTTGATGTAGAATAAGTAGTCTAATCAGAAAGTCTCTTACAAAGTGAGTAATATAGATCAGATTATTGCAATACGGCAGTTAAATGCAGCTGTGTGGGTTTTTTCCCCTTTTGTTTTTTTTGTTTTATAAAGCAAAGACAACTAAGCTGGTTAGTACATGGTTTTGAACAGATGGCCACATATCGTCTTTTTCCCACTTACACAGACTAGTTTTACACAGGCTTGTTTAAAGAAACCCTGATTTACATTTATGTACATCTAACTTCTGTCACATTTACTGAATAATGGACCATTCAACAAATGTCATTGTCTCTGTTTTTCAGAGTAATATAATTAGTTAAGCGTCACATCAGTTAGCTCTGTAGAAAACCAAATGGGCCCAAAAGGTCACAAGTTCATGCCTGAAGTGGACGTGTTTTATTCTGTCATTCTTTCTATTGAAAATGTTTTGGGGGTTTTTTTTTTCATTTGAAGCTAACTGAATAAGAGTTGAGAATTTGCTAGAAAGTCTAACAAGCATGTTCAAGGCAACGTTCAAGACGTACTACGTCAAGGTGAGATCTATGTTGGTTCAACTTTTATCTCAAAACGGCTTTTTAACCTTTGACTGGACCTCGACAAAAAACACCAGCTGACAGTTATTCAAAGAAAAAATTATATATAGAAATAATAAATAAAATGCTGTATTTGTTATTGTTGTGATCTGCATTGCAGTAGTTACTTATCTGGACTGATTCAAGTTCACAGGTTAAACTGGCACAAAATCAGACATACAGTATCTGAGGCTGATCATCCTTTCATTGTTAGCTGCCTTATCAATATTTCAGTCAAGCCACAGCAGTTAATCTGATTAACTGTGTACTCAAATAAACTGATGTGTTTCTTAGATGCATATGTATGCAAATTTTTAGCTCAGTCCAGTTAGAATCTATATTTCTCATATAGCCTAGATGCCATCAGGGGAAGCTAAATGGTTTTGCTGGTCCCTGAATGCTTATCCTCTTAAGAGACCCTCTTACCCTCTGTGAACTGAGCTCCAAGCAATCTTCTTTGAATGATGGTGCCGTTTTCCAAGAGAAACGACTGATTTGTGAATGCGAAGAATTAATGTTCCCTCGCAAGGATGCCTTTCTGCTCACAGGCACTTTTCTGTGCTTTCATCTCACGTGCACACACCTAGTTTTTCTGTGCACAGGTTTCAAGACTGAAAATGCCACAGTTTTTTACCCTGCCTGTCAACGACAAAGCCTGTTACAAAGGATGAAGTGACTATAAGAACAACTGAGTGTCCTGTTCACAAAAAGGTATTCTGCCCCTTCTGCTTCATTCAAGACCCATTAAAATGCAGTAATTCAGAGTTTAGACAGTCTGCTCTATAAAGATACACAGGTTACTTCCTGAAAGGGTTAACACGGGTTTAATTATTGCTAACAAGTATAGAAAAATGTATCACTGGCAGGTTTCCATTTAATAATCTAAAATCTGTCTGTGCTTGAGGATATTACATCCCTTGAGTTACACCACTCATCTCCATGCTCTGGAGGTTAGCTCTAACCTCCAGAAAGATTCTCATAGTTTCTTAAACATACCACCAAAAATAAATGGTGTCAGTTTGTCTGATATATATAATGTGTCAAACTGAAATACTGTCGGAAAAACTTGAGCCTGTTAAAAAAAAAGAAAAGAAATGACATTCAGCATCACACTTTTGTTCTCCAATCTTTTTCTTAAATTGCATCTCGGCAACTGCATCATAATATGTTAAAGACCAGCCTTACTGTGAGAACAAAAACAACAAAATAACTTCTATTTGCCACAGCTGTCATGCTAATCTCGTACTACTGCCTATTAAATAATGTCTACTTTAATTATGCCTAGCATTTAGTCACTCCACACTGAAACAGCGTTGCGTTTGTGACATGGTTGCCAACTTTCAGCGACCAGATGGAGAAAAAAATTCAGGGAAAGTGGCCAAGATGAGTGAAGCGGTAGAGTGAGCTAATTTGAAAGTTATAATAGTAATTTGGGTTCAACCATAAAGTCCTGTAACACAATAATACACTATAAATAATTAACAATAACCATCACATATCTGTTTTCTGTATTGCTGATAAAAAAAAATCTTGATCTACTAAACACTAGGCCAGTCAATATGTTATTGTTATTTATCCAATTATGGGACCATAAATTCTTGTTTTAAATTGTCAGCTACATATTGGCACACTTTGTTAGTTACTTTAATAATCACAGGCCATGTGTTGTATATAGTCAGAAGAATGCATCCATAAACATAATAAAGTTTTAATGTTGAAAACAGAGTCCCACAACCAGCTGGAAGCAACCAAAAACAACTCCAATCCAAGGAAATTCACCTTTCCCCTAATGCATTAAACTTCCCCACAATATAGTTACAGATGTTCCTTTTGGGAGTGATTTGGATATTGCAACATTGGAGTAATTTTCCTAAAATTGGTACAGTGATCCACTAACACTTCCAGTTATAAAGCAGAACACTTGTCCTTCAGCAGCCTCTCATTTGTTCTGTGCTGCTGTAGTGTTCACAAACACACACATAAAATCTACAACTTTATCATGTTTGTCAGATTTCAAGTAACAAGCTGCGCCTGTGTTGTTGTTAGTAGATTACTTGCATCCTCACAAGTCGTATTTGTTTGCTGCCCCATGTTAATTTGCGGTCCCCTTGGCAGACTGCGTTGATCATTAATGAAATCAACTTACTGTATCTGGGTTTATAAATAAACACAATGTTCTGCGTTTCTCCATTAATTTCAGAGACAATATCTATCCCAGATGTTGACCTTTCTGTTCATTATTGAACAGTTCAAAGTCAACAACCAGGGTGCAAACAGTTAGCATGGACAAATGTAAATTTGGAAGATTACAAAGGTTTCTTTCATGGCATATTCTCATCATCTGCTCCTAATTTCTGCATACACAAAGTTAATTTGCTCACTCAGCAGAACAGATTTTTCCATGACACACATGCAACAAATCAGACTTTGCATCACACTCCCATTTCTTAAAGCATGACACGTGCAGTTCATCAGCATAATGTGTAATTTTTCAAGTGGCTGATTGCCACAGTTATTATACCCATGGTCATTCTCAGGCCCGCATACAGCTGTCAGTTATGAGGTACCCATCGACTGTATAGCTCAACAAATTGCCATGGAGTGTCATGCTTTCTGAGATTCACTAATTAGCCCAATGAATTCTGCCACCATAGTGCACAACTCATTAATGCTGACACGGGCTTCTAATTAGTTAAATGGGGGCACTGAGCCAGCTGATAACCTGAATACTTATTATTTCTGCTTTTTGAGTAACTATGATAACAGTCCATTATCTACAGAAAACAACACCTCAGAAATTGTATGTTATCCACACCCTTTTCAGAATAAATGTTATTTTCAATAACTGCTTTCCACAGTTTGCCATTAAATGAGAAATGAGAAGTGTGGCAGTGGTGCCTGATAAGAACATGACAATGATCTGCCACAAAGAGATGTCACGAAGACAATTTCAGGGAAAAACTACAGCGTGTAGAAACAAGATGTCAAAACATCAAAAACATCAAAAAGATATACAAACAAAAATCAAAGGATATCAGATGGATGATTATCTACCTTGACTAAAAATATTAGCTTATTACACTATATGTACATCATTCTTCTTCATATGAGTTAACGTTATTATTAAACAGTCTATTAAAAATAGAGCTTCTTTCTTTTTCTCTCTTGATCTATTGTGAAGAACATTTGGGCATTATCAACTTGTCATGTTAATCTTCCACATTCTTCCTCTTGGGGACCATAAAGTTAGCAAAGAATGAACTAGGATATTTATTGTAATATCCTAGAAACTCCATAAGTAAGTAATATCCCTAAGTATTTATTGTAATGCACTCCATCCAATACATTATTTCTCCAAACCATATGTTTGTTTAATGGCAGGATCAAAAAGAAAGATGAGCAACAGAGCTCATAATATTGTTTGCAAAGTCAACATGTAAAAAAGCAAAACATGTTTGTACCTTTTGACTGCAATTTTTTGTTGTAAATAGTTTCCTCTCAGCAACTTTTTGAACCTGGTATTATAAATTTTTCACAATCTTATTGTTTACATTAAAAACTGTCTCATTGACAGTTGTCAGTCACCTGTAAAGCTCGTGATTTTAAACACAAGATACTCTTACCAGCCACTTTATTAAGCATGCCTTTTCAACTGCTCATTAACATAAATATATAATCAGCCAATGATATGGCAGGGGCTCAAAGCATTTAAGCATGCAGACATGGTCAAGATGACCTGCTGAAGTTCAAACTGAGCATCAGAATGGGGGAGAAAGGTGACTTAAGTGACTTTGAATGTGACTTGGCTGTTAAAGGAGAAACTCCTGATCTACTAGGATTATCCCACACGACCATCTCTAGGGTTCACAGAGAATGGTCTAAAAAAGAGAAAATATCCAGTGAGGGGCAGCTCTCTGGGTGAAAATGCCCTGTTGCCAAAAATCTGAGAAGAATGGCTGGACTGTTTTGAGCTGACAGGAGGGCAACAGTAACTCAAATAGCCACTTGGTACAACCAAAGTAGCCAGAAGATCATCTCTGAATGCAGCACATGTCAAACCTTGAAGCAGATAAGGTACAGCAACAGAAGACCATACCAGTTACCACTTTTATCAGCAAAGATCAGGAAGCTGAGGCTACAATGTACATATTTAATATAGAAAATGTGAAAAATTATTGCCTGGCAAGTTTCAATTTCTCCTGCGATATTTAGATAGTATAGTCAGAATTTGGTGTAAATAACATGAGAGCATGGATCCATCCTGCCTTGCATCAGTGGTTCAGGCTTGTGCTGGTGGTGTAATAGTGTGGGGAGATTTTCTTGGCCCACTTTTGCCCCTTAGTTGCAATCGAAGATTGTTAAAACATCACAGCCTACCTGAGCATTGTTGCTGACCATGTTCAACCCACCCTTTATGACCACAGTGCACCCATGTTCTAGTGGCTGCTTTAAGCAGGATACTGCATCACGTCACAAAGCCCAATTAATCTCAAACTGATTTCTTGAACATGACAGTGAGTTCATTGTTCTCAAATGGCCTTCACAGTCACCAGAGCTCAATCTAATAGATCACCTTTGGGATGTGGTGGAATCAGAGATTTGCATCACTGATATGCATCCGACAAATCTGCAGCAACTGTGCGGTCTGATGTTTAGTTGAATCTGTGTAATTAACAATTAAGCTAGTTCTGAAGGCAAAAATGGGCTCAGCCCAGCACTGGCAAGGTATAACTAATAAAGTGGCCAGGTAAAAAAAAGAAAGAAAGAAAAAAGACAAAAAAAATCTTCCCATCTGAAACGAGTGTGGGTTAATGAGACAAAAAATTATGCTCCAAGCATCTCCAAAAAGAAAAAGAAAAAAAACTTATCCCATGGTACCCAGGGTCATCTCTGCAGTTCCCTCTTAAACTCCAGCATCTAATTGTGAAGCTGAGCACACAGCTGTGACACTGCAGTTGGATACAGATTTTTTAATCTCTTCTTTTATATGATATCATCATGTAATCTCCATCGAGCTACCCAGGGAGCAGGCAAAGAGGCAGGAAATGAAATCAATGCTGTGTCTCTGCACTGGGTGTTACTTCATTAGTATGGGCACTACAGATGTAGCAGTAAATCTGATTTATGAAAGGGTGACAACAAAGGAAGCCACAGACGAAGGGGTCCATAGTAGACGAAGGAGACACCCGGTGTTCACCCGGTTTTATTTCAGTATATGCGTGCTTCTTGTTCAGTTTTTTTTTTTTTTTTTT
>VVHJ01005106.1:46235-57065 GCA_015107715.1 Tylochromis polylepis
TTTTTAGGAATCTCTACATTTTATTACAAATGCAAAGTCTCCAACTCACCATTGCATTCTTAATGATTTGGTGGGTTGGCTATTATTGACTACTCAAAGAATAGCACTGGTATATTTTCCTCTATGAAGCCATTTTAGGTAAACTTCCAGCTGACTTCTGCACCCTTCTCTGTCCCAGTTACCAGCTATGTTCCTCTAAATTGTTTCTTTTTTATGTATGTATGATGAGTTCTGACATACTTCGGGAAAACAGCATGTTCTTCTTGTGTACCTCGATCGTGTAATTATTTACAGAAAGACCTAAATTTAAACATGCTTCTATCTCTTGCTGAAAACATATTAGGGAATGTAGTAAAGAAGACTTTGAGGCTTGTTTCTTTTGAGAAGCCACTCTTTGAGATGTTTTGGGTTGTATGGCTGCTTCCTTGTCCATGTTTCTCTTGTAAAAGAGATTATGGGCTTTTCTTGTAAATAAGTAATAAGAGTTAATATTATCCTCATAATATATAGAATAAATATATACTCACACCCTCTAAAACAGAAATTAAAAATAATACCTCAGAACAAAAAAATCTATTGGAACATACAAAGCATAGTTATTAAAACATTTATTTAAATGAGTTTTAGGTAATGTTGCAGGAGGTTAAAGAACAATAGATTAAGCACCTTTTGGAGATGTTCCAGTCAGAGAAAACTATACAAATGCTTTCTCACAGGAGATGCATTCTATAGCCTTGATACGACATACCATCCCCTTCAAACACTGAGATTCCAGCTGATTAGTTGTGCACTCCCATGGGACTAAGAAGTGTAATTCAATTAGTCCCACAGTTCTGCACCAGAGAGAGGGAGACAGATCTATCTCACTGGATGACACCCAGGATGTGCTGTGCTGGTGTATGCACAGAAAAATTGGCAGCAGATCAGGCTGATGGTCTGAATTAGATAGCGTCATTTGCTAAAAGACTGCTAAGAACACCAAAATGCAGGAATACATCTAATAGCATCTCGAAGATGTTGCTCCTTAAATGCCCTTAGCGATCATGAAAAACATTACCAACACAAAGAGGGACTGAATGAGAAGCGCTTCCAGGCCGAGGCTGACAGAGAGCCTCGGCCAGCCTCGCCTTACATGACAAGCCAGCCACATTCTAAGCAATGCCTCTGAGCTTGTGCCACGAGTCGAGGATGCTGTCTCCCACTGAAGTTGCATACAGATCGCCCTTTCAGAGCACAGCCTCCTCCACTGTCTCTTTGTCCCTCCTCCCTGTGGGGAATTTATAAAGCTTCACAGTGCCTCACTCCATGAGATTCCTGTAATTTATGACAGCCTTTTCCCAGGCACAGAGAAATCAAATCAAACTGTAAATATAGTGCATGTTTCCCAGTATGAGCTCTTCACAGAGACCATAGATCACAAATAAATGCCAGAGATCCTGACAGTCATTAAATAACAGCATCAATAATCCCACATGTGGCAGCAGTACATTTGATTTCAGATTATGAAAAGGGCAGAAAGCATGGCTAATGAATGAGACACACCAGAAACAAACCAGGGGAAATTCAGCATTACCAGAGGTGCCAAGCCAAAGAAAAAAAATCATCTAAGTCATTCTGTTTTTAAAGGGATGATCAGCAAAGAACCAGTTGTGGTCATTTGTGCTAGAACGACCTTTGACCCGCGCCTGGCACAGACACACTTGGGTATGTAATACAACACCAGATCAGCCAGACCGAAAGGAGAGTGTGTCATCTTGTGGGTATAGCCTCACAAGTGTAGCATGTCCACTGCGGGTGGGCAACTGCCCTCCATTAGCTGCAGCTCCATCAATCTCTGTGTCTGTGGAAATTGAAGACTCAACGGAGACAGGGAGAAGCAAACAGCTGCCATATAGTGGACTGAACAGATGGTAATGGTGGCAAAAAAGTAACACCATATCATTTTAAACATCCACACAGCATCTCAATTTGGGAAAAGAAAAGATGCATGTCTGCCACTTCAACAAAATACACTTCTCAGGCTGCCTAATGTACTGATGCTTGGCTTTTGCATGACATTTTATCTTGCATACATTTGGAAGAGCGCAATGCATGCAATTTGTTCACATTTGTCACAATGAGAAAATGGTTTGATGATTCCTTGCGCAAAGTGAGCACTGCATATAGAGCCATCTATTATCAGCATGACAATTTATGGTTCAGTAAAGCAGTTTGTGTATAATGTTGAACAGTAAATGCATAAAAACACAATATCAAAGTCTTATCTGTATCACAGCAGCAGTTTTGAGGGGGATTAAAACAGAAAAAATTGACAGGCATTATTTATAAAAGACAGAAAATGGGAAAGAAGTTGTGTTTTTACCGTTTTTGAAGATATAAGGGAGAGATAATATGCTGAGCCACGTGTCCTGCAAGTCATCCTCATATGCTACGGAATTAGATACTTGGTGTCAGCACACCGTCCTCCATATCAACAGCATCGTTTTTTTTTTCCTATGCCACCCGCACCGACAGGAATGTGACAAATGTTGCAGTATTTCATGGGATGGTAAAAAAGCTACTGGGCTGCCAGCGGCACTTCAGCCACTGCATTCAAAACCGAAAACATTCAAATTCTTTTCTGAAAAATGTAGGTAAATTCTACACATCAAGGTACGATGATTTTAAATAACACTCGTTTTTTATATATTTGAAATGTAACTGTGCGCTTGCATGAATCTAATTTTCGTGATGTTCATGGTTCTCTTTATTTCTGGGGCTAAGACGCTTACTTGAAAACTTACACAAGCTTGCAGACACAGTGCTGCTTTTTGTCTAGAAAACTGTCATCTGTCCATATAAAAAAACACATTAATGATAAGGGAATCAAAAATACTAAGTCATCACTTTGACTGATAAAGCTGTGGCTTTAATCTTATTAATATTGCACACAGTATCATTTAAGATATGCTGTCACCAAATGAAAAATCAAATCTTACAGCTTGAATGCTGAGGAAGAAATCTGTGAAATATGCAAGCGCTTACATTATTTAGGTATATACCAATACCCTATTTAAAGCTTCTTAATACCTCATCTTACATTTAAAAAATCATTTAGGATGTTCTGCAATTCACCACTTGTTTTTATGTCTTTGACAACCTACTTCAAAATGCACAGTTAAACAGAATAATTCTTCTATAAATAACATGATTATTCTGCTGAGTAATTGTTTTACCATAATGCACATGTTCACAGCAGGCATGTTCCCTGTGCTTGGTAACAGATTTGTCACAAGCAAATGACTGCAGGAAGGAAATTAGAGAGCATAATGGAGGGGAAACAATCAAATAATATACACATGATATGATGGGCTATTTTTGTTGACCGTTCCAACAGCTCCTATAGCAAAAAGTCTTTTTCCTTCCCCACTGTCAAGGTCAAAGTTACTTTACTTTGCAAGAGATGAACACACATTAACAACTATAGACAAATTGGGAATGAGAGTAGATTAAAAAACATTGAGAGATAAGTATTTATTAAAATGTGCTTTATGAGTCTGCTGATTTCTTCTCTGTTTTAGTGGCTGCTCACACAGTAACAGGAAATTGATTACGGGTTTGCCAAACAATGCATGTTCTTAAGAAAGTTAACATTTATATTCAGCGCTTGTTCTGTTCTAAGAACAACAACGTACATGCAAACAAGGTTACAGTACAAAACATCAGTATTTTGTATAATTAATACATGATTTGAATTAAAATATCCTTATTTGCTAAAGTTGTTGCATCATTAAGCCTGATCCTTATTCCTACAGCGATAATTTAGGATTTATGTTGGACTTGGCCTAATGAATCAGCATAACAACTAAGGTTGTGACAAAACACTCATGAGGTCAGAAGACTGCAGCTGCTAAGAAAAGAACAGGTGTTACATGCTGCACTTTTTATTTCCACCTATCAACTTTTTTTAACTGCTTTCCAACCAGTCTTTACTACCTGGTGACAGGCAGAGGATACCCTGGACAGGCCGCAAGACACGTCTAACATGCACAGACATGCACAGACAAATAACAGAAAGCCATCCATATATGGAGATTCAGTGCTTACAAGAGCCACACAAAAAAGCCTCAAAGCAGGTTCATATCCAGAACATCCTTGCTGTTAGGCAACAGTTTGAGCTTTACAGTTTAGTGAATTAATGTTACAGTGTGTAAAATATCACCACTAGATGTTAGCAGATTGCACATTCTAGTCAGCTGAATTCTGTTTTCCCAATTCAAGTGCTTAATTCTAACTACAGTGACCTATGTACGATAAACTCTGGCCGCTGTTCATCTACAGTGAGTGTAGGCTGCCAGTCCGCTGTTTACCTTAGTTGTCAGTGTGCGTCTACGTCTGTTCACTGTGGAGGAGGTTGTAAAAGTTTGTGAAAGGGGTGCGAGTTGATGAGTCAGTGAAGCTCACTTCTGACCGATGACAGCGATACAGAGGTGAGTTGTTGAAGATATCCTGCAGCACTCGGTAAGTGCTGCTGTTTTTTGCTGGTGTTAGCTGCTGTTAGTCAGCATTAGTGAAATGGCTCTGCTGATCCTCTGCCTTTGGCGTACTTCATATGTGGCCAGTCTTTAGCCATATACATAAAATGACATCAGCACTAAGGAAATTTTGAAAATGCTACTTTTTTTATGTGTGACTACGAAAGGCCTACATGTTTCTAAAGCACAGCAAGATATGTTTCATCCAGTTTCAGACCAAAAGAGTTGCTGTATGAGCTCTAATTGCTAAAAAAGCCCCCCAAAAACCTGCTCAAGGTAATCAGACAATCATTTTGCTCTAAACACAAGGGCACTACACTGCTGATGACCTAAATATATAAGGCTAAAGTAACACAATTAGTTACACTTTACAGCTTCCGGCTGCTAAATGCACTTTAGACGTACCAATACAAAATAATTTTGATAGTCCGTGAGAGTCCACAGTTCTCTAAGAAGAACTGAGGTGCTGACACTACATAGCCCTGAGCCAGGGGAGAGAGAGGGGGAGAGAGAGGGAGGAGTTCTCGCTTGGTCAGCAGCCTGCAGAGGATCAGAGCAGAGGATAGCAGTAATTTCAGTGCTGTTCTTCAGACAGGGGAGTCCTTTCCCCCAAGCAGTCACAAAAACAGGCTGACAGCTACTGTACACACAAAGGACCTGACAGCCCACAATTAACCTTGATGTTAAACCACTGCCACGTCAATTGTCCCTAAACCAAGATACTATAATAATGTCATTTTAGTTACTATATCTGGCTGTTACTGAATCCAGCAGCTCGTGAATTATCTGTATAGATCTAGACTGTGTTTTAGATGATTTCATCAGTTTGAGATGTCTTTTGTTCACATTGCTCTGTGACGTTGTTTTCACACTGGCTTTTGGTTGTCTCTTAAACATCTGTGTCTATGATCATGTGACAGAGATATGAAATATCTCCACACACGCTGGCAGTGTTTTTCCCCACAGTGCAGCTAGATGTTCCATACACCTACACTTGCAGTGGCCATGATGTTTTTATTTTCCTGAATCTCCATATCTGTGTCATAGACACCCCCCCCCCACACACACACACACACACACACTCACACTTGATTGATTTTTAGAAATTTAGCAGTGTATTGGGTTTTAGAAATGTAGAAACTTAGCAGTGTGTAGACACATTCATATTTCAAATGCTACTCTTTTTTTCGTCTGGGAGCCAAAAACTGTGTCTTAGGTCTATCAAGGGATTCAGGTCTTAACTGCACTTCGTTACAGTGCTCTGGATTTGTCTGTGATGCATCTATCATGCAGATCGGTGATGTCAGGTGTCTTGTTTAGTAGGATTTAAGCACCACTGTCATTGAGTGTCGTTTTAAGGGAACTCTGTTCCAGTGAAAAATGCTCTCACAAAAGGGGATGGTGGGTGTACCGTCATGTCTTTGAGGGATCTTTCAGAAACTGGACATGGAAATGTCTTCAAAGGCAGAACAAAAATAAACACCATATAAAATGGCAGAACCTATACAGTACGTTAGACTGTAGTAAAGCAATTACAGCTGGCATTATTATTATTATTATAATGGTGCTATTCAGAAGACTGACTACACAAGAAACCTAAGTCTTTTATTTCTTTTGAGTGTATCAACACACAGTTCCCACGAACACACTGTTTCTGGCAAAGGAAGCTTTGAGGCACTACCAGTAAGTCTACAATGGTGCAAAGAGAAACTGGGCAGGTTACAGCATGGTCACTATTCACTGAGAACATGCAAACCATTGAAACAGGAGCAAACAATTCAATTTTTTTTGTTTAAATATTTAGGTAAGTGCTCACCACTAGATTAAATGTCAACAAAGTGGCCTGAACTAAAAAAAAAACACACACGCAAATTAGGTGGAAAATAGGAATTACAAATAAATTATGTGAAAAAAAAAATTCACAGAACGTAAGAGGACGGCACTTTATGTCACTAACACAATTTGGGATAGTGTACTGTGTGCATTGCAGTGAGGGTAAACCTGTTGTCTAGTACTTCAAACTGGGATTTTAATTTAACATGCTGATGCCACAGGCTGTGCGACTGCCACTGACCTAAACTACATCATGTCAGCATCTACTGACCTACTTCTCGAGTCTGCTGATTTATCCCAGCACAGCCACACCAGTTTAAAGTACATTTATAGTGTATATAAATGTGTATATAATAGAAATTCTAATTATTAATGAATTGCTTTCTGAACTTTTCTGTGAGTTAAAAGAAGTGAAATAAAACAATATTGCATTAAACCTCACACACTACTCACATGACTTGTGGATGTGATCCGTCTAAATGCTATGCTGTAATGTCCAACCATTATTAATCAAGTGTGGAGCCAGTCTAATCTGATCCCACTACATTTCTTAATTAAAAGAGAGCGCAACCTCACTTCATATCTGAAAGCAAATTAGAAATGTGGTCAAGTGTTTGCCGATTAAAAATGCCCATTTGTATTATATATAGCTTTAACAAATTGCCTGCCAGCCACATTCATCTGTATGGAAAAATTCAAGAAACAATTCTTTCAGATTGCTGTAATAGCGGGGGTTTGGGAATGGTGGTCAGCTTATACATTTATTTGTTCTACAGAAAGTGATCTGAACGCAAGCCAGCCCCTAAAGAGGCTGTGATCACAGTGACAGCAGCGAGAGAAAACATAGGCCCAATCTATTTCCCTTGTAAACACAAAACACAAAGGCTGGGTCACACCGACAGCATGGGGTGTGTTTTAGTTTCCACCTCCTACACACTCATGCATCAAATATAGTTCAACAATCACACTCTCCAATGACTCTCAAAACCCTTACTTCCCACCCTCCAACTGAACATTTCCTGGGGAATTCCAACCAAGAATATATTCTTGATGACATAGCAACTACAACAGCTGAGAGGAAAATCACTTCTCTGATGAACAGCAGGAGGTCTTGTCTTTAGCATTTGCTTGTTCTCGACATTTTGTAGCTCAGAATAGTTACTCGTAAATGCATGACCTTGTTATTGTTCTTCACAGAGCAGATTTAAGTGTTGTTTATTGCGCCCCAGAATGCAGAATTTGAACAAACACCGACTAAATGAGAGACTGTGGTGTATTTCATGAACACGTTGGAAACATGTGATTCCCTGCAAATTAGGCACTGAGCTGAAAGTGTGAACTACAGCAGAGATATTGCTAATAGCTTCCTATAATACAAAATTATTGCAGTAATGGCCTCCGCAGTAGTTGGCAATAAATGTGCAAAGCCACAATTTAAATAGTCCTTGGTTTTAATTGCCAAAGCTCAGTAAAACTGAAGTATTTAATATTATTTAATCTTATAAGTGTTTAATCTCTTTTTGTGTTCTGAGCTAAACTTTTTAAATTTCTTTTGGATGACGCTTACAAACTCTGCTTTCATAACCTTGGATCTTGTGAATAGCATCTAGTGTTTTGTTTGATGCAGCAGTCAGTTGCCGCTGGCAGATGCATGCTGCATGTGAGCTTGTGACATTGGTGTTCCTGAGATCTAATTATAGCTGTGTAATACTGTATTGTGGAGAAAGTGTACAGAATTCATTGTAGATGCTCAGACAGGAGAAGGTCTCTTCTTTTAAACACAGGCAAGCCATGGGCCTATATTGTGAACAACAAGTGAACAAGGAAAGTCCAAAGAACTCAGTGACAAAGGAGAATTGCAGATTTATGTAAGTTAGGAAGGTCTCTTGGAGCCATTTCTGAACAACTGCAGATTCCAAGGTATGCAAGTACAACTTTTTCACATGTGTCTCCACTTTGCTGGAGTCTGGAAGAAGACCCAAACTTTCACCCGCAGATGACTGGAAACTGGTTAGGATGTTCAAGAACAACCCAGGAAATATGAAGGCTCTGGGCTGCCATGAACTAAAAATGGCTGGACACCAAGATCACTGTCCACAGTGAAGTGAGCTTCACATCATTGACTGAGAGGGTGTGAACCAAGAACAAAGTCTCTGCTCCAAAACTGACACCTTAAAGCTGACTAAAATATGCAGCTACCCATATGAACAAGCCAAGTTCTTCTGGAAAAAGGTTTTATGGTCACCTGAGACAAAGACTGAGATATTTGGCCATAATGACAACAGGCATGTTTGGGGGAGTAAAAGTGAGGCTTTCAAACCTAAGAACACTGTATCAGCTCTCAAGCATGGCGGTGGTAGCATCATGCTTTGGGGCTTTTTTGCTTCCAGTGGAACTGGTACATTGCACAAAGTGGATGGAATAATGAAGAAGGAGGACTACCTTCAAATTCTTCAGCTTCACCTCAAATCAATAGCTAGACTTGGACACAGTTGGGTGTTCCAACAGGACAATGACCCCAAACATGCACTGAAGCTGGTTTTTGGAATGGATAAAGCAGGCTAACAATAAGCTACTGGAATGGTCTTCCCAAAGACTTTACCAGACTTTGACTAGGCCACTCCAAATTTCTGAAGGCTTCACCTTCCCTCAACGCGACAACTATACCAATGTCTCCACGATAAAAACTGATCATGTGTGGTGTCACACCTTATATTTATTAAGTGTTGAGCCTGGAAATAAATGTATATATGAGATTTCTTAATAAAGCTTCAAATGCACTGACTCCAGCAGTTACACATTTGCACTGAGCCATCTTGCTCTTTTCAATAATTACATAATGGTGACATTATAAACTACAACTGAAATTTCCATAAACTTGCTTTCCTATAATTCCACAGATCTGCCTAAATAAAGAGATCTTTATTCAATCTGTATATGCATTAACTTTTTTTGTTCTGTAATAAGATGTTCAAGATGTCTGACCTTATTACAGACAGTAAGATTATTATCTGACATTTTAAACTCTGGAAATCTTTGATGTTTATCTTCCTTGGTTTTACAAATCATTACAGTGCTCTTACAGGCATTGTTTGTGAAATTGTGTTTCACACCATAAGCAGAACATACAGTGGTGTGAGAAAGTGTTTACCACCCTTCCTGATTTCATACTTTTTTTGTATGTTTGTCACACTAAAATGTTTCAGATCATCAAACAAATTTAAATATTAGGATTAAAGATAACACATGTAAACACCAAATGAAGTTTCTAAATTAAGGGGGAAAAAAAATCCAATCCTACATGGCCCTGTGTGAAAAAGTGATTGTCTCCTAAACCTAATAACTGTTTGGGCCACCCTTAGCAGCAACAACTGCAATTAAACATTTGTGATTACTGGCAATGAGTCTTTTACAGTGCTGTGGAGGAACTGTGGCAAAATTGTTGTATAGTAATTCAGCCCCATTGGAGGGTTTTCGAGCATGAACCTCCTTTTTAAAGTTCATGCCACAGCATCTCAATCGGATTCAGGTCAGGACTTTGACTAGGCCACTCCAAAGTCTTAATTTTGTTTTTCTTAAGCCATTCAGAGCTGGTGTGTTTTGGATCATTGTCCTGCTGCTGAACCCAAGTGCGCTTCAGCTTGAGGTCACGAACAGATGGCTGGACATTCTCCTCCAGGATGTTCTGGTAGACAACAGAATTCATGGTTCCATTTACCACAGCAAGCCTTCCAGGTCCTGATGCAGTAAAACAGCCCCAGACCATCAAACTAACACCACAATATTTTACTGTTAGTATGACGCTCCTTTTCTGAAATGCTGTGTTACTTTTACGCCAGATGTAATGGGACAAACACCTTCCAAAAAGTTCAACTTTTGTCTCGTCAGTCCACAGAGTATTTCCCCCAAAGTCTTGGGGATCATCAAGATGTTTTCTGGCAAAACTGAAATGGACTTTTTGCCCAGCAGTGGTTTACATCTTGGAACTCTGCCATACAAGCCATTTTTGCCCAGTCTCTTTCTTATGGTGGAGTCATGAACACTGACCTTAACTGAGGCAAGTGAGGCCTGCAGTTCTTTGGATGTTGTTCTGGGGTCTTTTGTGACCTCTTGGATGAGTCGTTGCTGTGCTCTTGGGCTAATTTTGGTCAGACGGTTCATCACTGTCCCATGTTTTTGCATTTGTGGATATTGTCTCTCACTGTGGTTTGCTGGAGTCCCACTGCTTCAGAAATCACTTTATAACCTTTTTTTTAGACTGAGAGATCTCAATTACTTTGTTTGAATTCAGCTATCTGTGGGATACACCACAGTTAGTTTACGTTATAATAGGGCGTTGTAGGTTTGGATTTTTTTCCCCCCTTAATAATAAACACCTTTATTTAGAAGCTGAATTTTGTGTTATCTTTGTCTAATATTTAAATTTGTTTGATGATCTGAAACATTTAAGTGTGACAAACATGCAAAAAAATATGAAATCAGG
>VVHJ01005112.1:17440-29837 GCA_015107715.1 Tylochromis polylepis
ACTGTACTTTCTATGTGGTAAGGCCTAAAAAGAAACACATTCCACTCTGTAAATCAAATGACAAGTACAGCACTGTGAGCCTAGAGCCTCGGTCAGGTACCAGGCTCTAGATTTATCTGGGAGTCCTTTAGTTAAGTTACTCAAACACCCAGCAGCAATGGCACCACACTGGCTTGCCAAACCGAGACAGTTAAATACTAAGCACAGCAGGCTAGTTTCTGTTGACATGTAAGGGGTTTCAGGCCTCTCCAAGGACTGCTTTAGATTAGTGGGGCTTTCACTTTGCACGTAGAGGTCACATTACCTCACTGCATCTAGGGCCTGTTTTGGTAATACTAACTGAAAATCAGCTCTCAAAACAAACAAGTATTTTAACAAAAGCTCAACAAAAGGTAAACTAATTTCTGCAATAACTGAAGAAGATAAAAAGGTGCTTACTTCAAACTCCTATTTCTGCTGCAGAACACAGGCAGCCTACACATGGAAGATTTCTTTCCTATAAACCGAAGACTTCATTTAAATGCCTCAAATATTGGTTAAGGTAAAAAAAGGTCAAAAAGCTATAAACAAAAAGTTAAAAACATTAGTATACAATGGCCAAAACAGTTTCTTTTGCACATAAGAGAAACAATGATATCACATGCACAACAACCCCTCTGAAAATGGCAAAAACGTCTGTTGGACTCTACTGAGAATCCTCGGTGTCATGACTCAAGCCAGAAAAAGTTGAAAGCAAATTTCTGACACACCACAGTCTAACAATGCTGAGAAAGGGAAAATGAAAAATGGCCTTATCGCTCTTATCAATGGCTCTTTTTTTTCTGTGTGTATGACTGTTACGTAAGGGGAAACGGAAGCCAGCTTCCCAGGACAGGAACGGATACTTGAGACGAGGACTGTGGGTACAGGCCCTACACTGCTGCACAGAGAATAGAGCACCAGACCCTTCAGGATGTATAGCTGTAACCCTGCTCCACCTCCCCCCAGCCTAAAATGGGACTCTGCAAACTGGACAAGACAAATGGGTGAGGAGAGCCCCCTCACGTCCCCTGAGATGCTGGCCTTCTCTTCAACATTCCTCAGTCTCTCCCTGCTGTCAAAGGGGCAATTCACCGCCCTGCAGTGCTACAAAACCCAGGCAGCTTTTTAAAACAGGATGTTTGTCTGAGGCCTCCTTCCCCTCAAATAAACAATCCGCAAAACCTGATTTCGGGAGGCAGGGTGGAAGCACTCGAGTCACATTATTTCCACATCCCGTATCCTGGAGCATTCGGGCTCCTGAGGGAGTGTGGGCGGCCAGGCGCTGGGAAGGCTCTGGGCTGCGGTGGAAACCTGAGGCCATGAGCCAGGCTGCAAGGGGAGATGAGCCGGGGCTGCATCAGTCTGGGGTCTCTAGGATGGAGGAAGGGACTCATGCCTCCACGAGGGAGGGGGACATCGCTAACATGCTGATGCAGCTCTGCCAGACCATACCTCTGCCTGAGCAAACCAGTGTCAGGGTCCTGCTGCTACACCAAGAAGGCCAGACGTCTGCACAGCGACAATTATATACAGCATGTACAAATGATAGAGATGCAAGATGACAGTTATTTGTATTCAAAATAATAAGCCTATATGATGGCACTAAGAATTACAATTAGGCTAAAGAGAAAAAAAAAGCCAATTCAAATTTAACTGTGAGGACAATATGGTTTGTGTCCTGTTAATTACCTCTTTTTACTTTGTTGCACTTTGTTTTTACTTTTTGCTTTCAGTCGCCAGCTCGCTTTAATCACCAAATCTACTTGGTTAGGTTTTGCATAGTTAGCGAATTTTACATGATGATGAGTTTAGAGTAAGAAACTTGTTTATATTCTGCCATAAGCCCAGTGTGTCACAGGACAGACACCAAAGGACGCCAGCGGCTTTGACAAAATGGCAGTGTCCAACACCCTCTGATAAGAGCGGTCTGGTACAGTAGACATGCCTTTTAATTTATTTAATTTCTGTTTAATTAGATCCTAGCACAAGGGGAATCACATGCCTTCGAAGTCAGATCAACAGGAATGTGTCCAGTCTAATCTGCTCTAATCAAGAGAAGCATCACATGCCTTGATTAGACTGTCTAATTATTCCATCCATTTCCACTGTCTCTGACACAGACAGAGTGACTGGTTTGACGTTTAGCGCTCGCCTTCTCGTGAAACAAGCTCTGATAAGAACAATTTAATGCGTTTAGCTTATACATGTGAATGCAAAATAGATATCTGTTCCTTCATATCAGTGAGGTGATATCTATCTACCACCTGCTTCATTCTGCCTGAAAGAAATAGCAGAGTGGACCTGAGACAGCGATTGTCTGCAGACAAGACATCTAGACAGGACTGGTCTTTCCACCAGAGACAGGCTGGCAGACACAGAGAAGCAATCTATGATTATCGTGTGGGAACTGTGACTACTTGCTGATGCCCTCTTTTCTTCCTTCAGCAGCAACTTTCAGTCATTGCTTCCCTCCTCCTACTTCCCTTCATTCAAAGGGGAAGAAAAGAGAAAATTAATTTTTTTTAAAAAGGACCCTTGTCACTACACGTGTCTTCTGGTCACTTAACCACTATAATCTGAGAGACCCCATACACTCATACCAGTGATGTCAACTCACAGCAACATAACCCTTTATACGTCGTCTTACATGGATGAATCCCGGTAATTTAATTGAGGACGCCCCTTCAGTGGCTGATAAATATAGGCAGACTGGAGCCATTGTCTTAAAACAGGCTCAAACAAAGGAAAGTTCTGCATCACTCATTGTACATAAATAGTATAAACACTGTTATAACTACATGCAGTCACAATTACTCAGAAAAAAAAGTCAACAACCAAAATAAAAAAAATTAAATGTGTCCTTGGTGACTGAAATAAGTACCAGTGCAAAAATATCTTGGCTTGCCACCTCACATTTATGGCTGCTCAGAACAGCAATATAATGAAGCAGTGACAAGCATAAAGAGCACCCAATGTCAGAAACAATGTGACTGATATAATAATGTCAATGTGTAGAAACACCCCCCTCAGACAGTCATACAGGAAGCAATGAGATCTGCATCAAAGGGCTGTGTACTGATGTCCACACAACAAGGCCCAGGCAGTGAGGAAGCAAGTGCAGGCAGAATGTGAGGGCAGCACTACACACTCACACACACTCACAGAGCATTAAGCTACATTATCTACTAAAACATTGGACCCAGTCATGATATGAACTGACATCACTGCCACTTTTAAATAAATCCTTTTAAATAAATAAAGTGCAAATGTCTGTGCGCATAGAGGATCAGGAGGTATGAATATTACACACATTCTTCCTCCCCTCACCCCCAACCGATCGTAGCAGATGGCTGCCCCTTCCTGAGCCTAGTTCTGCTGCAGGTTTCTTCCTGTTAAAAGGGAGTTTTTCCTTCCCACTGTCGCCAAAGTGCTTGCTCATAGAGGGGCTCATATGATTGTTGGGGTTTTCCCTGTTTCTCTGTATCATTGTAGGGTCTTTACCTTACAATATAAAGCACCTTGAGGCAACTGTTGTTGTGATTTGGCGCTATATGAATAAAACTGAACTTGAATACAACATCTTGCACATTTAGTAGCTTTTGAGAAACATTTCAGCATAGTGCACAACTGCACAAACCAACCAAAGGGATCAGGTGAATGTATCTAAGCTGTAACTGTAACTCTGCAACAGGAACTTCACGATATAGATCGTACTGACTTAATGGAATATTAACAAGGCACTAAATAATCTGAAGTAGAAGGAGTATACCTATTCAAATTCATCTTATTATATTCTGTAAAGTGGTAGAACAAGCTTATCTACCACACCAACCAATTACGATCTGTTTCTGTGCCATTGTGTGATGCAAAAGAATGCTCGGCGGGTATTTCTGTAGCCCGGGGCTGCAAACTCTAGTTGACTATTTGACTACACCCCACCCAGCCAGTGCCCCCCAGACTTGCTTTTAAGAGGTTTACTTGTTCCTGCATGAGGGGTGGAGTCTGGATCCCACACAACTCTGGTTACACACAGACACTCTCTCTACCTAAGCTGGTGGGGGATTCACCAGGAAAGTCATCTTCAGGTCAGCAGCATGTTACACAGAGGATAACCTGACAATATGCATTGCAGGTTTTTATGTTAAATCAGAGCTACTGTATGCAGGCTTTATATGGAGGCCTTTGAGCTTGTGGTGTTACAATGAAATAGAGCTGATACATGATGGAGTTTCTATATCGTTGACAAGATGCTGATGTTTACTCTACATGGAAACGCTTTTGTTTCTGAAACCTCTTAGTATAAAAAAACACCCTGCTGGGCCCTGGTCATTCTCTTTCCTGAGTTCATTTTGCAAATTTTTGTCGCAGTCATTGCTGAATGATCTGGCCTGGCCTGCAAAAACAGTTGGAAGAAACCAAAGCCTAGCATGTCTAGATCCTCCCTCACCAGAGTCTCTGAGGAATTGTGGTGCGCGCTCTGACAAGCCCCTCATTTGTTGACTCAGGGAGTGTCGCCAGGCCATGCTGAGGTGGTGACAGGCTGTGCACTGGGGAGGAGGGGGCCTTCGCTGACTGAATGCTTCACTGCCAGGTAGCCATGTCAACTTCTCAGTGTCCTGGCCTCTGAGCCATGGCAGACCCTTAACAGGAAATGCAATTCCCTGCAAGCCCCCAAAATCAGGGGTCTGACTCCCTGTCCACATGACACTGCGCATGTTGGCTAGGACCCTAGTATGAAGGGGGGAGGCATGCTCACTGTGGGCCATGAGAAAGGAGTGTTTCATTTCACATCAGAGGACAGGGCAGTTTCTGCTTGCCTCCTTTGGTGTGGCCCCATTCACAGGAGCAACTCCATTTCCGTGAACCCACCCCTCCCTGCAGCCCATTTACAGCCAGGCTGGAGGTTGGATAGGGTTGTATGTGTGTCTGTGCACATGCATATGGACAACTACGTGTGCTTGTGTGTGTTTCTGAGCAAGCTTGGATCTTATTACAGTTTGATCCCACTCAAATATTTCTGAAAGAAAAACAGAGGAGGGGAGGCCAGCTCTGAAGCCAATGCACACGCCCCACTGAACTGCTGCACTGCTCACAATGAAACCTTTATCTTTAAAGCTTGGACTGTTTGAAATGGTCCTTAATGAGAAAGAATAAAATACACCATCAAAATGAAACCTCCCCCTCACACACTCAATTCTGTGCAGAGAACAGCACTGAATTGTCGTTAAAGTACACTCCAGACACATTTTTTCCAGCTAGACTCAATTTAACCATTTCAAAGCCATAAAAACAGGATGATGCGACACTCAAAGCTCTCCTGATTTATTACAGTGGAAACATTATGGTTCACCAATGCAAGTGTTCGTATTTAGCTTCATATATTCAGACACAGACAACTGTGCAAAAACATGGGCAACCACAGGCAAACGCATCAGCGTGAAAGACGCTCTTATTTACAACTACCAATTTCAAACATAGTTCGGGGAAGAAAGCAAAACGCCTAATCTATTTATAATTGATCTTTACCACACGGATCACTTCATCTAACAGAAAGTGTTAGAATCAATCAGAGTAATAAGTGCTAGTGAGAGCTGATGTGCCACGACTTCAAACAGCTGCTCACACATATATTAAAAAATAAGTCAGGAAGGAAATATAGCTGAAATTACAACCTAAATCCACGTATGCACAAACATCCAGACAGCTTTTGACCACTCATAATCATCCACCGTATTTCACATCACACCAGTATTTACACGCTGGCCCTTCAGGCATTTTAACCCTCTACTAATCAGTTTGTGAAACTGGTAAAAAAACATGTCAAAACTGCTTATTTGGAGATGGCCTACTGTGTGTAAAACAAAGACACGTACCTGAAAATTCCCCTGGTGTGATGTTTGGTGAGCTGGCTGCCTCGGTTTCAGTGTAAGACAATGTGGAGTCTGACAGATCTGTGGGGAATAAAGCAGAAATCAACCCCAGATCTACTAACAACACAGGCAAGTAATCCATATTCTTACTTATCATCAGCCAGAGACACTCAGTGGTGTAGTCTCTGTGTAGTTCATACAGTACAGCTGCAAAAAGCATTGTTCAAATATTCATTTAGTAAAAAATAAAAAAAAATCTGAGAAGTCTTTCTTTTTTAAATCTTGTTCATAATTAGCTAATAAGCTAATTAGTTCACATGGTGCCTGCAATACAACAGCAGAAACCCTGCATTGGTAGACAGTTAGTTTCTCTGCATTACTGCATATTTGACTGATTTTAAGGACACAGTGTTGAGATTAACAGTAAAAAGAGATGTAAAAAAAAAAAAGACAGCTCAGGACCAAAATTAGTCAGCCCCCAAAGTCAGTGATTAGTAACATTATCCTTTGGCCTTTGTGCCCTCCAACAAGCATTAAAGGCAGTCTCACAATCTCGTGACAACTCTCTTTATGAATTTTATCCTGCACCTCATGTGCAAATGCTTCCAGCTCACTAATATTTGTTTTTCATGCTGCCACTGCTTTCTTTAAATCCCGCACAAAGCTTGATTTATAGGCCGGCCTAGAGCCTAAGACACAGTGGGCAATGTCATTGTTTGCATTTGTACTTGTGTGCTGGTATGTCTGCACTGTTCTGCTACTCAGAGATAATAAATATTTAACAACAATTACTTTAACTGAAATGAAGGTAAGAGAGAAGACATCAAAACTGACCAAGTTTATACACAGTTTGTCGGAGCTATGAAAATGACGATACAGCACATGTAAAAACTTGAAGAGTACTAGCTGTTGCATTAGTATTGTGAGCTGGATACAATTACAGCCCAGTACACTTTGTGTAACAGTTATTAACCATGTGCTAATCAATACACTGTGTTTACATGGCGTATTACTACTACGTGGCCTGCATCACCATGACACACAGTTATTTCTGTGGGAGGCTGCATGTTAGGCGGCGGCGGTGGCGTGGGGTCTTATGACACTGAATGCAGTATTATAAATGAAATTTAAAACTGTCAATCAGATTTAAACTTAAAGACACTTAAAAGACATTCAAGCTTCAATTCATTGGAAGTCCACTGCACTGAGTGAGGGACTCATCTTCATGTTGTATGTTCTATGTGTTGCCCTTCATACACCGAACATGGTACACTCCCAGGTTAGTCTTCTGTTAAACCACTGCTTGCTTTAATAAAATGAAATAATTTCTTCTTTCTCTCCCCTGCTATGATTGCTACTGAGCTATAACACCTACATAGATACATTTGTGTCTGCTAATGAAACACTATGAGCGCGTTAAAATTGAATTACCAAAAGATTAACTGCATTTTGAACCAATTCAGTGGCCTTAAAGATTTGTTAATTGAGTCAAAAACAGCAATATTAGAGGTGGGTTGTGTCATTATGACATGACTGTAATAAATGAAGCCAATGTGATTATATCATTCAATTCAATCAACTCATTCAAAGGAATTTGAAGCAATTCTGGATCATCAGTAAAAAAAAACAAACAGAAAAAACCCTGTACCATGCAAATACACACTGAGCAGGGTTAACTAATATGGGCTGGCCACACCTCTATCTTCTACACCATACTATCTGCCCTGGCTCTAGCTGGCATGCTGACATTATGCCACAAGCTGGCACAGGTCTCATCTCAAAGCTACCATGTAAATTGCCAGTCATGGTGCCCTGTTACAGCCATTACAATTCTCTGCATTACTCTATTTGTGTTTCTTCCTGTTAAAACAGCAACTGACCGTGCTAGTTCCAATTTAGAGGCTCCGATTAGTATTATTTTTATTAATACAAAAATCATTATACATCAGTCATAACGATTCTTCAGCACTCCCAAACAGAACACAGAGAAAGTGCAAGTGCTAATAGCAGGATTCAGATGAAGATGAGGAACTGAGGTGCAACAGAGTTCAACTGTGTGTTTGTCACTCACCCAGTGGCTTGTGTTCTTCATTAGGGGAAAGCCTTGAATAAGGAGGTGGGGGTGACTCTGTAACACAAAACACTAATGTCAATAACCTTATAAAGGGAAAAAAAGGAAGGTAAAACATAAGGTTAAGTCAGTCATGTGAAAATATGGACTTATGGACCTAGGTTTTAGAAGATCTAACATTTGCGATACAGTGTTTGGATTTTAAGGACTAATTTGATGTAAGAAAGATGTTTTAGGAGGTGAAAACCTCTGACACTGGTGAAAATGTTTAGAGGCTGGTAACTGTAGGGTTTTGTGTACACTATACTTCACACAGGCATATACATATAATGATCTAGTATTTAGATAATGTTCTAGTATCAAAGATCTATCCAGACATTATATTCTGTGTGAAGTCATGCTGCGTTTTTGTTTTCAGTAAAAGCAAGAAACATAGCTCACATACACAGCTCAAGTCAAGCCACAAGAGAAGCTTCAACACACAACATTTCAAAGAAAATGGCAGATTGCACCTTGACTCTTACAGATCTGTGTCTGCACTACAAAATAAATTCATTTTTTTCAAACGCTAGTTAAAAAGCTAATAAACCAATGCGAAACACTCCCTTCATTTGTTTCTGTTATTTGAGGACATATTATTAAAGCTAAGCAGTCTTTAATATGACCACAGACTAACCCTAACTTTTAGTTAGTGTTTTAATAAATACGAGTAAATCTCTTTTTAACTTAATTCTGTTCAAAGCCTTGACTTTTTTTTTCCAATAAAAAGGAGAAACGAAGAAAGTAACTTGCACAAGAAGAAGGAAAGCACAAAGGAAAGAAAACTTTGCGAGCAGTGACCTCGCCTACAGGGAAAATGGGAAGGAGAAAAGCATAATAGCAGTGGGTCCTTTAAGAGTGGCGGCAGTAATTGCCAGGATCTGAACTCAGTCACTCAGATACACAGCTAGTCAGTCTGGCGCCAGTAGTATGCAAACTGTATATTATCACCACTCCTTCACCTAAATAGCATGAGGGGACCTCCTCAGGACAAAAGGGCTTTTAAAGCGCAACTTGAAACTGATCTCATTCGAAAAGTATAATGCCTGGCAAAATAAAAGGGAAAAGTTTTTTGTCCACTTCAATCTCAGCTCACTGCTTCACATTATATAAAGTTTTCTTCCTTAAAATCCTGTGCGTAAAACTTGGAACAGTATTATAGTTTTAGATAAATCTTAAGTAGGCTGAGCTAAAGTTATGTTTTTAGTTTATTTTTTACAAAAGGGCTGACTTCTTTTTACACTAAAACCTGTTTGTTTTACTGAGTTTCATTCCTGTAAAAATCCTGTTTTTTACATTCCCGTCTACAAACACTGTCAAAACCCAGTGATTAAGGTCTTGATTCAAAGCCCCCCCCCCTGTGAATAGTGTGAAAGAAATACCAGCTCTATTGGGCCACGCATGAGCGCATGTGAGCTATGTCTACTACAAGCCTTAGTCCCGATTTGGGGTATGTGCCTCTCTCTCCCTCTTCTTATAATTCATCTTGGTAGTTTCAGTGGAGAAAAAAAAAAATCACACAGCACAGCCTCACAGTACAGCAGATGGAACAAATGTCACACTCTTGTCTATCAAACTGATCTTATTCAAACCAATCAACACCAAGGTTTGTCAGCAAACGTCTGATCGATTTGAACAGGACACCAGGGCCAAAATCCACATCAGTTTCCCCCATTTGCTCAATATGAATTCTGATATTGTTAAACTTGTGACTTTGAAGTGCTTGTCACAGCCAGCTGGCTCTAGTAAACATGGATGTTATGGAAAATCCTCCTCCTGTGCCAGTGAAGGGACAGAAATACTAACGCTTGCATCTTTACACATGATACCAGGCGTTGTCACTGGGTCAGCGGGGTCGAGTGGCCCTGCGTTTAAGGTTTTTCAAATCGTAGACCCCATCCACTGCCAAAATCTAATCTGTTTAATAGAGGTCAGGGAGGTTCTGCCATAGATAGCTGATTGATTGTGGAAATAAAGCTTAATCTCCAGCACACGCCACTTAAAGTGACATACGGCAGCGAGTCTGTACCTCTGAGTAACTCTAAACAGCCACATACATGTCATACACAAAAAGTCAAAACAGAGGTACTGGCAATCACTCTGAAAGCACCGACTTGCTCAGACACACTATACAGTACACACAGTACTGTATACATGGACAGCGGAACAAACAAACAAACTCCCCTTTATTGGAAACTTGATGTCACAGGCCGCTGAAGTGAGCTCTGCAACAACACAGAGCTGTTCAAATTCAACTTTCTGGGTCAAAACTGACAGGCACAATAAACCCATGAAAAATTTGTGCAGATCCTGGCTTGTTTTCAACACACGCTCTGAACAAATATAATAAAATTACCCAAGGTATCATCTGAGTAATCTGCCCCACATTTAAGCTTTGTCAAATCTTCATGCATGTCCCTTTGCTCACACTTATTATTATTGCTCACCTTGCAGTAAAGATGGCTTTGGTAATCATTAACTGTTTAATCAAATGGCCAACCTTTCTCTATCACAGGGTATGAAACCAAGCCAAACAACACAGGACAAATAAAGCAGTGTGACAGACAAATTTCCGAGGCCCTTTACTCCCCACCCTTAAATAATGCTGGTTTCTGCCTTGTAACTCTAGCATGATCTCTCTTTAAATAAAGCGGAAAATGTTTGAAAGTTAAATGAAATTGTTGCATTTAAAGAAAAGAGGCAATATTCCAAAGTAAAGATGTGTCAAAGTGAAAATACAGAGACAACTTTGAGGAATCTTTTTCATGCAAAAACAAGTGCAGATGCCCAGATGCTCAATGCTTTGTTGTCATTTAAGCTACCGTGCTGGCCTTTGTGGTACAACATGCATACAGTTTGTGTAGCAGACTCTTTTACCTGGACCACAGAGTCGACTGTAGTGATAGGGGTTGCAGCATACTGTTGGACTGTCCGGGGCCCCAAAGCTCCTACACTCACAGAGCGGTTTGAGCTGGGCAGAGTGCTGGAGGTCAGACCAGCGGTACACTTTACACACAAGCAGCTGTGGGGATGCCACATGGCCGCCCAATCTCAGCTCAGTCCGTGAAATCATAACACAGTCGCTCGGCATCCCTCCTCTGGACTCCACCGCTTCTAGTAAGGTATCCAGCGCTTTTTCCTTGAGCCGTTTTAAAAGAGCGTATGTGGCTGATTTCAGTTCTTGCTCTAATACCGTGCGTGGCATCGCCTCCTGCGCCTCGGGAGAGTCGCTGTCTCCTGGTCCAAGGTTCCTCAGCCCGAAGTGACACGACCCTGGATCCCTGGTGCCCTGAGCCGTCTCTGCACCCCTAAGCTCGGAGTGGTCCCGGTCTTTAAATAAGCAGCACGTAACCGTCCTGCATTCGCTGTCCTGTATCGAGCGGGGGCTGCCCTGCTCCTGGGCACACGCGGCACCCCCATCCTGGTCCGACGTGACCCTCAAGTCGCTGCTCTCCACGGGGCACACACCCCCTATGTCCACGACAAGAGACCCGCTAGGGGTCATCGGTCTGAACTCCGTTTTGGGAATTTTCTCTGGGTTGTAGCTGAATAGATCGTCCCTACAGCCCTCACCAGTTTTGCCAATTCCATCTTCCCCTTCTTTATCTGGGATCAAACGGCTTCTCCAGAGTCGCCGCACAAGACCTGAGCGTTTCGTCCTGAACATACGACAACTTGAAAATCTATAATGATTTTTTTTATTATTATTACTCTTGTACGGATATCCTAATATTAAAGACACTTCTCCGGTCGTTGCAAAACATTAATGACGGTGAAATGCCGTGCAGTGCATGCACAGCCAAGTGACGAGCATTGGTGGCAAAACCGCAACATTAGAATTAAGGAGATTGCACTGCAAAATGCACTGCAGCATTCCGATCAAAAGGCATGAATTCAGCCGATTATACTGTAAATAAACAAGCTATGAAACTGTGGCTTATTCTCCAGGATCGCTGTGGAATGGACTGTTTACAGCCTATTTTTTTCTTACAAGCGAATAAAAAAATAATCTGAACACATGAAAACATAAAGTAATATACTCTATAACATAATCCAAAGCCAACAGCCTCCAAAGCAAGACGACAACTCGCTGCCTGAAACAGCTCCCGACTTTTAGCGACCCCAGTTCTACTTTCTACACCGGCACGTAGAGCATGAGGTACTTCGATGCGTTTTAATCCAAAGAAAATGCACCGCAAAGTCAGGATCCTTGCCGTCTTCTGGAGATGTCAGTGCACTTCTTCTCTTTTTAAAATCCAAACAAAACGTCCATGCGTGCTGAAATGAGCTTTACGAAGCCGATCAATCCGGGGCTGAATAGAGCTCCTGCTTCTCTGCTCAGATCTAAAACCAAACTGCAGCCCAGGTCCCTTTCTTTCTCCGTTTCTCGCTCTTT
>VVHJ01005112.1:29869-42174 GCA_015107715.1 Tylochromis polylepis
GACTACCATCATGTGCTAGTCTAGACACTTTGGCGGCTGAGCTGCACTGATTGTTGCGCAAACAAGGTTTCAAGTTTCTTAACTCTTAAAGGCGAAACACCCATCTCTCTTTTTAAGTTAAAGTTATAAAAACTTATTTACACCCGCTGCATTTAGTATGTAAAGTTTTTACAGAAAGCGAAAACAAACAGACAGTTGAGAAACTCATATGCACAAATATGTGTTTTTATTTCTGAAAAGTCTAATTATTTTCATTGTTTATTTTTTTTTCTACTTCATTTTTTTTATTGAGCCACAAACATGGAATTTAACTAGAAATTTTTAGAAAATAATCTAATAAAGTTTAGGGAGATTATGCAGAACGAAGACAAAGCATCAACATAGCATAAAAGAAATAAGACAAAAATAATGATGCTGACACTCATCATTCAATCTGTCTTCACCTAAACAGGCATGAATAAATAATAAAACTACATGAACATGGAAAGCCTGCAATTGCAGTCACATAGGATGACTGACAGGAGGGTTTTGAACTAGACCTAATCTTTGACCCATTGACCTCATTAGGAATGAAGCACTTTTTTTTTTTTTTTTAACTGAAAATACAGTTTTTCTGCAGTTTTGTGATGACACCACATGCATTGCCTTGTTGGGTGGGAATAAAAGCAGTGCCGACGATCACAGTAAATTTACACATGATGAAGTTTTAGCTTTGATTCAAAGCACCAAAACGGTCCCAATTTAAACTAGTAGTTTAAGTATGTAAATATGTAAGAATTATGTTAAGTTAGAAAAGTTATTACATATAGAACTTACAAATTACACTGGGCTCAGTTTCTTACTCAAGGCCATGTAGCTGGTTTTCTGGTTGCTTTGTGTGTTCGGATCAACACAGTTTTACTTTTGGACATTTTGGTCTTTAAGTCCTTAAGTATGCCTGAAGTCTAGAACCCACGGACCTCACCAAACACTGTGCGTCATGTCTTGAGATGCTCTGCCAGGACTAGATTGCGGGTCTTTCTGCATTCAGTTTTGTCCCCAGTAACTGACAAAGACCAGGTGACTGACTTGGCCATTGAAGAGTATCCCATTTCTTTGCGTCAAGAAATTCTTGGGTTGCATTTGCAGTATGGTTTGGGTTATTATCTACTTGGTCTGTGAAATGTAGTCCAATCAATTTTGACTGAATCTGAGCAGAGAGTATAGCCCTGGAAATGTTAGTATTCATTCTGCTACTTCTATCAACAGTCTCATCACCCATAAACATTAGTGACCCACTTCCACTAACAGCCATAAATGCACATGGGTCCACCATGTTTGACAGATGATGTGGTACGCTTCATATCATGATCTGTTTATCTCCTTTTCCATGTTTTTCTCTTCCCATCATTCTGGTACAAGTTAATCTTGGTTTTATCTGTCCAAAGACTTATTTTAGAGCTGTACAGGCTCTTTTAGATGTTTTCAAATTAAATCTGACCTCCTAGTCTTCCTGATCTTGAGTGTAACCAGTGGTTTTAAACACTGTTGTTGCGGGGTGTGGTTTGCGATGCCGCTGCAGGTGAGAGGGACGCACCTGCGCAGCATCCGCAATCACGCCTCGCCGGCATAAAACAATGAACTGGGGCCTGAGTTAATGTTGTTGTTGATGTGAGTCGGGCTGTGAGCTGCAGCTGACTGAGCGTGTTTGTAGCAACAACCATGATAAGTGTTAGTAAAGAATGCTGAAAAGCATGTATGTGTGGACGGGTCTGCCGTGTCATTGTTACAACTGTATATCTATTTATGAAGTTGTCTCTTGATTGTAGACTTTGACAGTGATGCTCTCACCTCCTCAAGTGTGTTCTCGCCTTAGATGTGTTAGATGTTGTGAAGTTGTTTTACTTAAGCAAGAACATGGACACAGGCTTTTGGTGTAGCCCACCTGGACACTGCATGCATTCTTTTGAGTACCTTACTGAATTGTTGATTTGGACACTCCTAGAGTTTTTGCTGAGTCGCTGATAATCTTATTTCAGTTTTCAGGGCTCATTATCTTGCACTGGTATCTCTTTGGTCCTCATATTGAGATTCCAGTGAAAAGCTACCAAATCCAGTTTCAGCACTTGGAATCAACTGCAGCTCTTTTATCTGCTTAATTTGTGATAGAATGAGGGTGAAGGCCTCACCTGTCCAAGAAACTGCTTGTAGGTAAATTGTCCAGCTACTTTTGACAGTCTTTTGAAACTGTAAAATGGTGTAATTCCCAACAGTATAACAGCATAGCAACACTTTTGCAATATTTTAACTAAGCATTTGAACTCTACACTGGTATCAGTATGGGAAAATGGGACTGCAATACCATACTGTGGGTGCTTGGATGTCAGTTTCAGAAACCCCTGCTATTTATGTACTAGTAAAGCAACACATACTAATATGTTTTTGTAGTTATTTAGAAAACACTCTCTGCTTTTTAGAACTTACAAAGCTCCTATAGCAGCTTGTTTTAGCAAACAGAAATTACACGTCTAGAGGCAGTGGCCTTCACATTGGCTGCAGACACAACAGGTGAACTCTTGCGCACTGACCTCTCCACGATTCTGGCACCTCCTAATCTCAAGTTTCTTGTCTTGTCAAGACAGGCTGTAAATAACATGGATTTCCTGTTTCAGTGTAGAGTTGTAGCAACTACTTACCCTACTACCCATTTTGGCAGAAGTCAGACATAATGTTACACCAATATACACAATATTCCTAATTGCCCTTAACCATCTGTCATCTATTACTGGCACAAGTTGAATTTAAGTGAGTTATTACTTTGATTTGGCTTTGTAAGAATTAAAAGAAACATAATCCAAGACTTAAAAGCTTAGTAGTAAACACTGTTGATTGGCAATAAAAAGCTTAGTAACTGAAGTTTAAACCCAATATAAAACTTGTCAGTAAAATTAAATTATACCATGCTCAAGTCAACCATCAGTAATGTGCTAAAATGTTCAATAAGACTTTTCACATTTTTAACTCATATGAAGTGTACTTTAACCTGATAACTATCTTAGTTATGTTTGAATGGAACATATGTAATTTAAGGCTTTAAATATAAAACTGTATCTCTTATATAAAGGGTTTCTTTTTTCCAGTATTAAAACAGGAACTATGGACACATTGACTTTTAAAAAAAAACGTCATAATAAACACATGCAGCTTTCACTCGAACACCTCTGAAGCTCTGGGTTGCACCAGTGGAGACTCCAAGCTTTGGCTGCAGCAGCATAGTGTGCCAGTGTCTGAACTGGAATCAGATTTCCCTGGCAGGATCAGGGCTTTGGGGCAGAGGGAGGTTACTGAGGGTAGACGTGGAGGCCCTCATGCCTGCACTGTGTTAGAGGCACCTGTTGCAAATGCATTCCCTTTTGTAACTCAATCACATGTCAGACAAGGAAAAGAAAACTGTTATTACAGAGTACTGCTTCATTTAAATCATGCAATTTTCAATCAAGTCAAAAGAAAACCCAGCTGGCTCATAAGTCAGTGAGGCTGTCTGCTCTGCCATGCTCACTGCTGGGACACATTCATGTGAAGCAAATCTCTGAAAGCATCAGGAGCATGCAGACATATTAGATGCTTTAAATTTGGTACAGCGTAAGTTACATACCGATGATCCAGTGACCCTGGGAGAGGGTCTTGACTCGGTCACTGTTACAGCAAGTTAACTAATGAACCTGTGTGAATATCTTTAAATCAACAGGACACTGGGATATCATCAAGGCAGAGGTTGGATTTATACGCTGAAGTATTTTTTTGCATTTGTGTAAAAAAAAAAAAAGTGTAACAAAGCAACCGGTTTGTGGATTTGAGATTTTTATATATTTGTATGATTTGTTTATATGATGGCATGCATTTTTGAAAACAATTCTTTACTTTGTGTTCACCGAAGAAGACAGTGAACACTTTTGGAATAAGAAATGCCAATTGGGTAGATTTTTTTTTTCCACTAATAATTTCAAAACAACTTGACAATCTGTTTTATGAAAGTGTATTATATATCAATACTGTTTCATTTCTGATTATTTTTATTCTATTTATGCACCAACATTTACTCTTGCAGTCACTGAGTATCATCATGCATTTGTCAATGGATAATTCTGGCTCAATGGCAGACATCTGAAGCTACCAGCAGTGACTGTTCATTAATAAATTAAACTGCCCATCTGTTTAAACACTGTTTGGTTGAAATGTCCATGAACTTTGTAGTTTTGCACTTCAATGCCAATAAAATAAGTTTGCAAACTGCACACTTAATTCATTTCAGGTATGGAGGACATATTTCATGTTAATTTCAAAAGGAACGAAGAGAAGTTCTTCTTAAACATGTATTAAGAATGAAAAAGGTCATAGCAGCACATATCATGCCAATGTGACTGCTAAATGCAACCCAACAAGAGTAGGCTAATGCAGGAATATAACATGGAATGGTGTTTACAGCTCCATGATGGACTGTAAGAGGTTCTTACATGGTAAACTGTGATTATCAGGCAGAGCGGATGTTTTTTCTTTTTTCTTTTAAATGACTTTTGTTGTACATTTGATTATTCCAAGGTTTCAAAGACAGACACAGAAATGTCAAGACAACAACTGTTAAAAATAGGACTTGTTGTAATATGCATGTCCTCTTATAATGGCCACAGTACAACAATGACTATATGATACATGCTGCCTGAAACAGCCTGTGGCTTTTCATGTTTTTAAACATTCACAGGTAATATGTCTTATTGATTGGTTTTTATTGAAACAACAGTTTTTTTACAGTGCTGTTTTAAAGCTACAAAAAACCAAAACAACAACAACAAAAAACCCAAGCAAACATGGACCTTACTTTAATTGAGAAATCAAAGTTCTGGCATTTGAACTTTTCATTGTGCAGTTGTGTCTGAGCCCTGCTCCACTAATGCATGCTGCATGTGTGAAAGTGTGTAAGGAAAGACTTCTTCAAAGAGTAAGAGGTAACTGAGTACGAGGATCTAAAACAGGGCACAGCTGTTCACACAGGCCTGTCCCCTGGCCTTCCCCTCTCCCTGTGAAGGCCCAGTCCCATGCACCCCTGGAGACCCCTGGGTAATACTGCAATGGTCACACCAGCTCAACTCTGACTGCATTTCAGACAAAGTGGGCAAGCGACTCATATTATACATGGCAGAAAGATAGATTATACAAGTGATGCATCTGATGCAAAACAAATTTGTCAACTGAAGCATACTCACTCATATGTCACTGACAATTCAGGTGATGTTTAAGAAGCTTTATATCGACCACACAGAGTATCGCCTTGATGTGGTTGGAGAGTTGTTTGCAGTCAAATATGGGCCTGATTCATTTGCAGTTTTACGTGAAGGCAATCTCAGCTCAGTGGTTCTTAACTGATCAAAGGTGTTAGTGTATTCTTTGGAGAACACACCAGTGTTAGACCGCCTGAAAACGTTAGGTGAATCTTACTGTAAGACACTTTACCTGAAATAGTAAAATTAGCAATAAGAGTGTGACATTATTAAATATTCATTGATAAAAAAATGCAAATGGTGCTCAAAACCAATTTAGCACAGGAAACTGCCAACTGAATATTTAAATGTCTTTCATGTTATTTCAAATGTCAGAAGCAAGGCATGTATGAAACTGTGTCAGAATAAATGGACAGCAAAACTACAGATTCTAATTAAACTAATGTGTTTATGTTGTTTTCCTATGCATGTGAGTGTGATCTATAATTTATACGTATTGAGTTTAACTCATCGTGGAAATAACTAGTAAATCTTCCTTCAGAAAGGAGGTAACAAGTGATGTAACTGTAAAATAAATCAAAGGAATTAATTATGGATATAAATCATTACGGAAAAATGAGAAAAAAGTGTGAATCCTGACAAACAGCAGTTAGGGATCATGGCAGTGATTGCAACACCATCAAAATTTACAAAATACTAAATCGGTAACAATGATGAGCAACAATTATAAGAATTGAAGACATTTAGGAAAGGTACAGTCCCGGGGGAAAATAGCTATCTTGGTTCATATTGTACATAGAAACCAGTAAAACTGGTGGGTTATGAGCTTATACTTATGTAATTCTTTTGCCTATTTGTTACAGAACAAGGCTGCATTTTTAAAGATTTTGTTGCCCTTTGCTCATATAATTATCCGTGTTATATAACCATTTCTTTGCACAAAAATCAGGTAAACAGTTCCAAACATTACATAGCTTACCTAGAGTCTGTTTTTTTTTTTAATTCAGCGATGCCGTGAAAAGTGCTTTTGTTTCATGAAACCGGAGGGAGAAAAAATAAAAAAGCCGAGGGCAAAGAAGTATAGTTAAATCTTTAATTTGAGGCAATTTGATTCATTTAGCTGTAGTGGAGACAAGGAGTCCGGGGAGACAGTACCGGAGATTTTGTTTTTGTCATCTTCTTTTTGTATCAGTCTCAGTAATTCTTGTCCCCAGGGGCCGGCTGTCAGTAGCAAGGCTCCATGAACACATTCCTTCTGATCCAGGCCATTATCGGACCATTCAGCAGCACTGGAGCCTGCTTACGTGGGCCTCTCTCTGGGCTGACCTTCTGGGCCCTCGCATGGGCCTGACTCAACAGTCAAACTAATCCACACCTCAAAGACTACAAACACAAACTTAAAGTCTGGGAATAGAGTCACAACCATAGAACATGATCGGCATACAACTCCGTCCATTCCTGCCCACATGCAAACACACATAGACATGCACTATCAAAAATAAAATAAATAAGCATTGATTTTATTTTTGATAAATATTGATAAATATTTTTGATTACCTCATTTAAAGGAAACCAAAAGGAAAAATCTAGCAGATCTTTAAAACAGGCAGTAGACAAACACGAAGAATATTTTTGACAATGACATCTTTCATTTTTATTCCTCATGGTTGGTAATAAAAAGCTTCTTTCAGAGCAAAGGTTGAAGCTGTAGCCTTTCTTGGCTCAACACGCCCCCTCTCTTCTTCCCCTTCTCTGTTTGATTGGACTTTTTTTTTTTACATCAATATGCAACATAATTATTGACTGTCATATCCACATGGTACCACAGGTTTTCTTGTGTGGGCGCCATCTTGCCCCAGGGCCCCAAGCTATCCACAGGGGACTTTCCTGTTGGAAACTGCCTCCATCAAGCCCACACTTAACAGCACAGTCATTGAAATGTATTAAACCATAACTGATGCCATGTATTTTTAATATGTTTCTATAGTTTGCCTACAGTATAAGTTGACTGCAATTACAAAATTAAACTACTACAGACGCATAATTATCTGCATATTTGCACTCGGTTAATTTGAAATGTTTAAATGTTTCTTCATAAATTTTGCACTGGACTGCCCGTGGCCATCCATACGAGCAACGTAAAAATGAAAACACTGTTCCACAGGATGAAGATTCGAGCCAAAACCTACTGGCAGTAAGTGGATTTTCACACTTCAGGAAGAAATCATAAACTCACACTAGCATAGCATTCACATGCAAATGGTCTCTGTCTGCGTTACTTATAATTCAGTACTTCATGCTTGAACATGAAAAAAGTAAGCACGCTGCTTTGAGAACAACAAACTCCAGTCCTGCCTAAATGCACTGTTTAATGGTTTGAGTTTATGCTCTCTTTAAGGTTTTCTTTTATCTCTTTTCAGTGCTGCGCACCAACAGTAGGAGTTTACAGCATGAAGTCGGGAGGGGGTGAGATGGGAAACACTACAGAGAGCACAGGCAGTTAGTGTGAACCACTGTTCTTTTTAATGTTTCCCGAATGCTGGTAAATCTAACCCTTCAAAAATCCATGATAAAACATTATGCCAAGTATGACATCACCCGGCTACAGACACATTTTATTATTTTTAACCAGAACAGGGCTGGGCAGGCCACAAAGTCCAGTTTAAAGCTCAGCTGCTACACTGAACGGCAGAGACTAGTTTAGTGAGTTGAGTCATTTACTTTAGATCTATGTGGAAAACCCAGAGAACCCCAGATGTGGGAGGGAACAACTGCCGTTTATCGCAATGTAGTTTGTTGATTACTGTCATTAATTTCATCAAAGAATGTAACCCTTATATCATATCTGTGTTTTGCTCAAACCATCCATCCATTTTCCTTATCCAGCTTGGGGTCGCTGGGGTGTTTGAGCCGATCACAGCTATCTGGACAAGAGGCGGGGTACACCCTGCAAGGGACGCCACTCTATCATGGGGCTAACACAGAAAGATAATTCATTCAGTCCACGATGATACACACACACACACACACAAACAAGATCTGGAAAGCTGGACTCAAAAAATGCTTTCAGTTTATACTTAATAAATGAGTTGAATTTGTTTTTTTTTATTAATGTTAAGTCAATATACTGATCAATTAATTGAGTTTCATAAATGCATATGTCCACACATTTCAAATACATTCAGTCCAGGTCTTTACAGAATTATAAAGAATTATTCCCTGAATCTGAAAAGTACTGCAACTTTATGATGGAGACATCCAACTGAGCCAGCCTACACTGCGTTCTTTGCAAATCTTTTACTTCATGAACAGCCACAAAAAATCTATTCATCCATCCATCATTTGACATCAGATAGGTATAAAAACATTTTAACCCTTCCAACCCTATTGTTTTTTTCTGTTGTGGCTGGTAATCTTTCCTTGTTTCTCCCTCCATCCTTATTTCCTTTCACGCCTGGAATTACAAACAGCAGTACTATTAGTTCTATTAGTACTATTAGGTCTTCTGTGGTAGTTCACAGACTGTGAGGAAAGTTATTTGAATCCCAAAGACCCTTGTTCATCTTTGAACTTGACAAATGAATGACATTTTCTTCTAGCGTGTGCACTTTACATAGTATTTCCTGTTCTGTCAGGACCATGGATAATAGTGTTATTATTGTGTTCCCCCTCCATTTCCCTGTTCAAGGATGCTCATTAGAAGACCAACCAGCTAATCTCGTGCCGGGGTCCTGATAACTGCCTCGCATGGCGTCACTCTAGTAAATTGCCGTGACTCCCTGTTAAAAGCCGGCAGTTGATAGCAGTATCAGGAGACAGGCTGCTTTGGGGAGACAAAGTGACCGGCTCCAAATGACCTCCCAAAATAGACAACTGCCTCAAGACCAGGGGCCATGGGCATCTCCAGCCGAAGCAAAGGAGCTCAGACAGGGCCAGTTCAGGAAGAACATGTCATCAGAGCCATTGCTGTTAATGGCATGCAGATATTCAACGGAGGCGGCAGACACTGACTGACCCCTACCCTCTGAGCAGAGCCTTGTCACACCACAGACAGGTCAGACATGGAGCCGCCTGTACAGAGTGGGAGCCACTCACTACCACAGAGCTGATAATGATTATAGCCATTTCACTATCATGAAACAATGTAAGGCCTGCTCTGTCTCTCTGAGGGTGGTCGGAGGACTAGCAAACCATGTAGACTTAATTGGTAAACCTTAGCCTTATATCTTCACACAGTTCCAAAGGCACTAGGTTATCCACATGGAACCGAAGTTTGGTGGGCTTGTTAAAGGAAAACAGGCAACATTAAAGCAGCAGCCATGTTCAAAGAGACAAAGTTTTTTTTAGGAAGCCTGTATTGTCCCTCTTTACCCAGGGATAGTTTGATTTAAAGTCTGCTGGTACAGCGATCAGCTCTGTGACCCTGTCTTTTCCTGCTGGTGCACAGAGGGGCACTCTTTCTGCTCAATCCATCCGCTACTCCGACTCACAGTCTCCCTGTAAAATCACATTCAAGATTTACTTGTTTGGACGTAAACCTCCGGTTTTACACAGAAAGGCCACTGATTCTGTCCTGGCCTCATTAAGGAAATCTATGAGACTGAACCCATGTTTCATTCACCTTAGAACATGGAACCATATTAAATGTACATAGATATGTGTGTTAATTTTGAAATAGATCTAAGCAACATACGTGCAACATATTTAGTGGTAAAGTGGTAAAAAGATACCGCTGGCAACAACTGGCAACAGATCGATAACATGACTGGGTATAAAAAGAGCATCTTAGAGGCAGAGTTTCTCAAAAGTTAAGATAGATAGATATTCATGAATGTGCAAAAAACTACGTCTACAAATTATCAACATCAAATTGCAAAGACTTTGAATATCTCATCTACAGTATATTATCAAAAGATTCAGAGAATCTGGAGAAATCTCTGTGCGCAAATGACAATGGTGAAAATGAGTACTGGATGTGCATGATCGTTTGGCCTTTAGACAGCACTGCATTAAAAACAGACATAATTCTGTCATGGAAATCACTGCATGGGCTTAAGAACACTTCCATAAATCACTGTCTGTGAATACAGGTCACCGTGCAATCCACAAATGCAGATTAAACTTCTGTCTTGCAAAGAAGAAGCCATGAATATGATTCAGTAACGCGGCTATCTTCTCTGAGTCAAAGCTCATTTCAAATGGAATGAGCCAAAGTAGAAAACTGTTCTGTGTTTAGCTGAGTCAAAATGTAAAATTATCTTTGAAAAACATGGAGGCCGCACCCTCTGAACTACAGATCCACCTTGTTATCAGCACTGAGTTCAAAAGCCTGCATCTCTGATGGTATTGGGGGGCATTAGTGTCGATAAAATTGGCAGCTTACAAATCTGGAAAGACTGTTTTTATTTTCTGTTTTTATTTACATTTTACACAGTGTTTTAATACTTTTGGGACTGGGGTTGTAAAAGTAAAGTGGCTCTGTTGTATCTTTGCTGGACCTGTGCAGGTGTCAGGGTAAAGCAGGGTGAGAGGAGGTCAGTGAACACTTTTTGAGTCCTTTAAGCCTGAGGAGAAATAAAATGAGTAGCAACACTGAGTACTTTAAAAGTGTAAAAATCCTAAACTCTTTCTCGTTTGATGAAATGCACACAACAGAGGATGTAAGCCCGGATTTTAGAGTTCAAAACAATTCTTCAAGATTATAAAGAAAGATGCCATCTCTACAGCTTGATAAAAATCTTGGTCTTTACACCTGTCGCTGACAGTCATATAATATCATATGTGCACAGATCCTGTGGTAAATAAAGCTAAAATTCTTGTAAGAGATGATGCACTGCACAGATTTTGATCACATTTTCAAATGAGTGCCATGAAATGCATGTAATTATGCAACAAGGATAGTTTGTTTGGTAACAGCACACCACTGGAATCTAGATTTAATGGGTTCAGTGAGTGACACCTGAGTTCCAGCATGCTTGCTCTTAAGTGGTTACTTGGAAGAAAGGCAAATTCCTTTTTGTTACCCTGACTGAACCATGACAATTGATTTTTAAGAGTGTGGGGAATCTGCTCAGCAGATGATGGAGCCTGTAGCTCAAATAAGCTGTTGTGATCAAATATTTGAGATTATCTATCTTTAGAAATTTAGATCTGCAGATCTGAGCGTGATTCTGTAGTTTGTGCTGATCACTGGCACACATCTATAAGGAGATGGCTACAATGTGCAAAAGCCAAATAATAAATGTCAGGCGGGTTTTTAAAGGTCTTCTAACTGTTTATTTTTTTAATGTAGGTGGAATGCTCAACAACTTGCACAACATCAAAGATGTTTCTGTGGTTCGAGCAATAGCAAATCGGTCTCGATCAGTTAGTTGTCATTATAGTCTTGTCATTACTAGTGCTTAGGGAGATGAATCTCCATGTGTCCATTCAAACAGGCTCCCCTGACACTGCCAACGAATTAAAATCAATTGGTTTGTCTCTTGTCTTTATAGCCCACGGCAGCCTGTGAAAAATGGATCCTCTTAAGAGGTAACACAGTATCCATGTGGGGCAAAAGTCCAGGGCATGACTAATGGAGCTCCAGTCTATATGCTAATGCTACATAACACAACACTAATACTGGCTGCATTAAGTTAGCCATGATACCAGGATGATATCATGTTTGCTGAAAGGAGAGCCAGTCGATGAAAAATGGATGATAGCACAAAATACCATCCTCATAATGCTCCACATCGCAGACATAGCCGCATGGTGGGGGGAAGGAGCAGTGGTCATTAGGACTCTTAAAGGGTAACGGCTCCTAACTCTGATTTACTTGATCTCCTATCTTGGAGGAAACCATGGATCGCCTGCCAGTCTGGCGCTCACAGGCTCCCTGTGTGACCTCAGCTAGTGAGCCAGCTCACAATAGGTGGCCCACTGTGGCCCATGTCCCTGGTGCTTCAGTAGATTTGGGCCTGGACATGGGAAGGAAATCCTGGTAGAGAGTATGGCCGGAAATAGGGTGGTCATTTCAGTTTGCAGGTCTATCCTTAGAGGTCAAACAGA